>OW445485.1:9266422-9474966 GCA_918226075.1 Microctonus brassicae | reverse complement strand
TAGATAGATAGATAGATAGATAGATAGATGATAGATAGATAGATAGATAGATAGATAGATAGATAGATAGATAGATAGATAGATAGATAGATAGATAGATAGATAGATAGATAGATAGATAGATAGATAGATAGATAGATAGATAGATAGATAGATAGATAGATAGATAGATAGATAGATAGATAGATAGATAGATGGTTTTTTTGCCATCTTCCAATTGTATACTTCTTGTACCTTCTTACTCGCTTTAACAATTTTGTATCTTTCATAATGTATTTTAATTTAATTTGCCCTATAGCATTGCTAGGGCATAAATAAATATCAATCTATCTATCTATCCATCTAAACCATTTGTATCGACTGTAGCTATTGTACCAGCTACACAAAATGTACAGGCTATCGAGTTATGTACAGATTACATAAATTAATAATAATATTTATATACAAACAGTATTGTGTATTGTGCAGTGAGTACGTTATTTTATTTCTTATAATATTCGTTATATATTCAGTATAATTATATTTTATCATAGTTATTTACGCCTAAGAACAGTGATGTGATGGAGCATTCGTTTCTATAGGCAACCAGCCCGAATTTGTCCGAGTATTGGGCTAGTCGTCTATGGAAACGAATCACATCACGGCCTAAGAAGTTTCACTTCCAATATGTGCACACAGTGCAGATATTTGTTTTGTTTTTTTTTTTTTTTGCAAATCTCCGACTCAAAAAACGTGTATGCCTACAACAGATATAATTATGTGAATTCAACACGTTATAGTTTCATATTTTCACAATTCAACGTGCTTTTTATGACTTTGAACATAATACTTGCCTGAAGAAGTTTGTTCATTATATTTAGGCTTTCTATAAATTGAAGGGAATCGTGTTGGGATATAGCTAGGAGTTGTCTCCTCCTCAGACTTTTTGCCTCCAACGAAATGGTCATTACAAATAGTATCTGATCGTTTTGGAGTCCACGGTGATCCATTAACACTGAGAAAAATTTTTATTTATTAAGAATCGATATTTCCAAAATTATACTCACAAATTAATTGTTATTGCATTATTACAAAATAATTTTCATTCATGTACATGAATCGGAGTAGGCATATTATTAAGTTATGTTATACACTACTTACTTTTTTCTTCTAATTGCATTTATCCAATTTTTTCGTTTTTTCTAATTTTCAACTAGCAGTTTGAGATGGAAAAATTTGTAGTTGCTATTTCTGCCAGTATTTTTGCATTCAATTACACAGCAACTATCATGAACCATTTTCTATTATATTCTTCAATCATTTACATTTAAACCAAGCAGGTTCAAACGACCAACTTGACCACAGCTATCGCTGCGATCAATTCAGCTGCCCACACCATGGCTCTGCCCCTTGCCAATACTTGTACTTGTCCATCTGACCACAAGTCGACTAGTTTCGATTTGGACGCAATTCATTTATGACCGGTACAGGTAAAAATACCCTTTTGGGGACGCAATTTCGAATGGGCCTTTATTTTCATAGGAGGAATTAATATAACCTCCGACGAGATTTAAGGACCTTCGCTCAGCAAGTAGAAAGGAGCATATTGTGTCATTCACCTATTGTTATTGTGCTGTATTTGAAACTTATACATTGTAATAAGGTGGCTTGCCACTCATTACATCACTTATTAATATATGTAAGCACTGGAACGATATTAAACGATAAAGTATCTTACGATTACGTTGTGTGAATGATTTATGTATGAGTAAACCAACGTCAGAGTTTCAGATCCAATGGAAGGACAAAGTACAACTTCATCAACAGCATCACTATCAATCCAACCATACATGAAATAACACTGATCAGCACTCCGGAGAAGTTGGGAACGCACACGAGCAATGACAACAAGACTCTGCTGTGATTAGCCATAAGCTGCAATGTCTACCTGTCAAGCAAGACGAAACTCACATCATCGTCGTACTTGGCAGTACAACTAACGCCGGAAAAGATCTCCAATAAACAGTAACGTTTACATAACTCTGCTAGTTGTCCTGATGGCACCTATAATAACACCTACAAAACTATCTGGCGATCGCGCCGCGCGAATTACTAGCGCTACGACAGATCCAGTCGCTAGTATTCATGATAGGAATAAAATCCATCACGGGATCGATGCGGGTCGGACTGAACTTCCGTAGCGTCTCGGGACCACAGTGAGTACGGTCAATGAATGATAGGCGACGACACACAGAGTGACCATCTAACTATAACTCTTGAGATGCTAATGAATGAAATTCAGCCAATGAACATCCCGAAAAAGATGGGAGATACATCGATGAAGACCACGGCCATCTTGAGCGCACTTAGATTTTGGATCTCACGAGTGAATGAGAGCGCAAATGTGTGAAAGCTATTTTGGAATAAAAAATATCAGGAAATTATATTGGAAATATTGTTGAAGCCAAGAAGGATACTATTCATAGAGAATATTGAGACGAAATATTGTACGATTTAATTACTGTGAGTGAGAGTAATTTGAAGTAAATTGCAAGTGTAAAATTGCACACTATTATATTATATAGTAGCCACGTGTCGAGATACAACCACGTGTTAGTATTATTCTCCGTATATTGTTTTATGAAATTGATCGGCGCAGCAGTGAGAATTCGAATAAGTTATTGGTCAAGTGAATATAACATTCAAGAAAGAATAAAATTGATTCAATGTCTGTAGAACCATCCTGAGACTCACGAAAGATACAGTATCAGAATATCTGGATATCTCCACATGATAACCTTTAGAAAAAGTTATGAGATTTACAGTATAAAAGAAAGTAAATAACGTCAATTCAAATTAAACTATAACAATACACTTTTTCGTTCAATTTATCGCCATAACAATTATATATTATTTTCATGCGTAAAAAATTAATAAACGATCTAATTTTGTTGTTTCGTTCAAATGATAATAACTGAATCTATTATTTGCAAACCACTTTATTCTTTTATATTTTTCAGGATTATAACCATACACGAAGGATTTTTCCCTTTTTTGCCTCATCTATTGTTTCAGTAATAATAAAACTGGGGTGGCATCCCTTGGATTTATATTATTCGAGTTACGAATGCATGAGTTAGTGTTGACGGTAAGTCCGGTAGAGCAATTGGAAGACCGGATCAATTCAATTCACGGGTTGAGCACCGTCACAACATAGATGAGGTGAACCTTGTTATATCCCCAGCGTAGGGATATATTACTACATAGGTTAAGCATAGAATAATCAGATAATAAGAAATTAGATGCTAAGAAATACAATAATACACTTATATTCATATAAAATATACATATATATAAGTGTATAAAATATATTTTGGGTGTGTTGTGTATTTCATAATTATAATTTCTTACAATTATTTCCGTGGTTGTATTGATCTGTATATTATTTGATGTAATTCTGCAACTTGTTATGTTAGATAAATATGTGTTGTACAAGTGGTTTGTAATTAGAAAAATGATGTTATCTCCAGTGTGATGTTTAAATTATGAATGTTAATTTATTATGGTTTGTTGTGAAATGTCTCTTTTCGAAATGTGTGCTGATTGTTGAAGTTGATGTTGAGGTTCTCTGCACGATGAGTGTTTGAAGTTGATTGAAATACTTGATGTGGATCCTCTAGATCTTCAATTATATTAATTGATTCTAATCCTTGATTTTCCACTTATGTTGTTACACACACTTCCTAATTTCTGGATTGTATGAATCTTTATGAAATAACTAAACTGTTCGTACTTGATTGAGGTTAGAATTTTAGAGGTTGTAACACGTTGTTTTCACATTGACGTCAAAACTAAGAATGGCGGTCCTTGGCAACAAGTGGCACCACGAGGCACGCTTCTAGAAGTTTCTAGAATGCACTAGATGCATTCTAGCGCAAGTGCGAGGCTAGCGCCACTTCATAGGTACTGTCTATGAAGTATGGCGCCCTTAGGTGATATAATTGGTTGATGACAGCGCGGTTAAATTCAATTTGAATTTATTCATATTTCATTCGATTGCATGAAAATGCAACAATAAGTTAAGATAAAATGAAAACTCCCATTGATAATACAGAACTCTACTATTATAAAGAAAATAATTGATCACTATAATTGCAACATAAAAATGAAATAAAATTATAACATTAAGATGAAAGGAAAGTAATATCAGAAATATAGATATATTTTCAATTCAAAATATAATAAAACATGCAATACATATGTTAGATATAGACAGCAAATAGTTCGACAAATTCTTTCGCTATCCGATAGCCAAATAAACCTATGTAAATAAAACAATCATTTTCTCACGCAATTCGAAATTAAAAGAAAACTAGGTAAAAACCTGAAATAAATGATCACGCAAGAAAATACGTCTTATGAAAGAATCGATAAATAGAATTTTCCAAGAAATAAATGAATCCAAAATAAATAGTAAAATCCACATGAAGAAAATAGAATTTCTAAAATCAATAATGCATTTCCGTAGCTGATATAAAATACATAACACCTGAATAACTAAGATTGAAATATCGTTCGATTCATTATCACACAAAAGAAATTGTATCACGATTCTTGGAAAAATTAAGGCATCAAAATGCAGAGGCCCGCCCCCAACCAATCACACACATAGAAATAGTCGAAAAGACGAAAGAACAACCTACTAAAAAATAATAGCCAATGAAAATGAGTCTGTATGAACTGGGGGGTGAAAATCCTCCCTCAATTAGAAACTTATAAAAACTCTAGAAAATCTGTAAAAGCCAGTTCTCGAACGATCATTAAAAAGAGAAGTTCTCCGGGAGTAACAGAAAAACTAAGTTCTACAACCATCATCGGATCGATAAAATACCAATTCATAAGTTGTTCAAGAATAATCAAAGATTCAAGTCCTCGACAAAACATTGAAAATAAATAACTCAAAAGTTAATTTATAAATCATTAAATTTCATTTCGAATACGAACGGCATATCACAGTTTAGGGACTAATATGAATGTAAGATAAAATATTGTAGAGGCAGATATTTATTTGTTTATTCAATTATTTATTTTATTCAACCAATTATTGAGTAGAATGGTGGAAGGTTATGTAATGTATTGCTTTATTTATTAATTTGATGAGTCTTGTATACCCCTTATAAAAGAGAGTCTCTTGTGGCACGTTACCGTTGTCGTCGTCGTCCTCGTCGTCGTCGTCAGAAGGATCGGCTGTGGAGTGGTGGACAGGCTCTACCACCAAATGTTAACCTTGGGACTGCTCCAGACCGAATGAGGCCGTTGACCCGGCGGCGTCTGCATTGAAGCCGAGCTGCTTTCGCCTCATTGGTCAGTTTCATGGTGGAGAGGGTAAAACTGAGCGCTCCCGAGCTGCTCTTCTATTGGGTTGCTAGTTATTCTGACGAATATAATAGTCTTCTACCATTGATGTCACTGGGAAAGCCTGTGACGTCAATAGTCATTATTGGGCCTGGTGCCGGCTTGTCGCCTCTTAATTATACTCAGACCTTCTCGAATTTTCTGCTTTCACATAAATTCGCCCCATAATTAAAAAACCCGAGAGTGACATTGTGCGCGATTCGTTCTGTTTTAATAAGATATGTTGGACACGACTAATTAATTAATCGATCAGAGTTCTCAATAATAAATCATAATACTATAAACGTTACTAAATAATTAAAAGTAAGGTTATTATCGATTAATTAAAAAAGTTGAATATTTAGTCGTTGATTAAAATTCATTCTTGTGTAATTGAGTGAATAAATAGACTATTTAAATTTAAAGTGTGTTCTAAAAACCATCATTTAAATACCACCAACGAACACCTTCACAATCCACTATTTTCTGCAGCGAACCTATAAATTCGATAAATAAATAAATCCCTACAACACAAATAAACATTTTATAGTAAGGTTGGTATCAGTACTCCGTTGCGACGCAGTGATTGGCTCTCAATCAATCTGGAGCGGAGGCGGTAATTACGAATGTTTAAAATATAACCAAGGTAAGCCTCTCTCTCTAGTTCGCGCACTCCAGGACGTAACAACCTCAATATTTTATTCATTCATGAGTCGTGATGTGCAATCAGACATGAATTCAAATCCTATTATCTTTTTACGAAATATATTATCAGAAATGATTGCAATTATGTACGTATGTGTACAGTTCGTATAAATAAATTTGAATTCATATTAGCAACACTAAATCCATGAGAATCTATATTTATTTGCGTACAGTCACATTGAGCTAGCAGCTGCTTCAGTTATTCTACAATGTAACTGTTGGAGAGGTTGATCTGATTTTAAAAATTTTTTTCTCAAAGTGAAAAGATAACTTGCATATGAAAATGCACAAAATGTATCGAGACGACCAAACTTTAAAACGTTGTCAGGTAAATGTATTAAGTTATGTGTATTATATACTATAAATTCTTCACCATACAGTTTACGACAATTCTCAACGAAGTATTTTAATAAAGCTTTAGCATAATCATTGTTGATCAGACAATCTTCTTCATGGCATAAAATCCTTATTGCACAATGCAAAACAATGAAATGACAGAGATATTCATTAGGTACATAACCCTCTAGAATACATGGACCAGAATATAACAAAAACTATCGGAATTCTGTTTAACAAAATTGGTTCTTCTTCCAAACTTCTTAATTTTCCCAAAAATTGACGTAGACGTCGATTTCTCTGGCTTTGCAAAAGCTGTTGAAAGAGCTTTTTCTTTGACATTTCGTAGTTCAACACACTTGTTTACACTTCTGTTGGTTTTTACATAGGTTTGCATACGTAGGTCATCTAGATTATGTCACCCTAACCTCTAAACTCACATAAACATTCAAAAAACTGAGACGGAAACGTTGTACTATATCACCCAAGAGTAGGTGGAAAGCACGAACATAACTCTCAATCGATGGTTGAAACCAAAAAAAAAAAAAAAGAAATTCAAATGACATAAAGATAGCTTATAGTTATCTCACGTAGATCGTCGTATAGACGTTTGTGAGATATCTTTTAGATGTCGCTAAAACATCGATAGACTGATATCGAAAAAAAGTCATCTAAAAGATATCATTTGTTTGTGCTCTAAAAAATAACTTTTTTCAGATAACATACTAATCTCTTTACGAGATTCATGCTGTGCGGGAAAGGAAATAACAAATATGAATTCTGACATGGTAGTACATTATCAATCAATTGAATAATGATCAAATTTCACGAGACAAACTCACCACCACCCCCGTTATATTCCAAGCATAAGTATCAATATAACATAGTGCTTGTGATCCGTAATATAACGTTGTATACTGGCCAGTGCTCATGACGTCATGAATCGACGCCATACTGTTGAATCGTTCCGAAATATACTGGCCAGACGTTATAAATTGACACCATATTGAGAATAGTGTTTGTGCTCATTTACAACAATTTCACTCCGAAAGTTATTAAAGTTTCTACATCATAAAATTTCGATCATCATCTATTTCCTAAGGATGGAGATTCCAGCAGTTGTGACAATATGTCGTGTTGTTGTTGAAACACAATTCGACTCATCTGATAGTGATTCTGATGATGATGAGATGCTGCTTGCTCTTTGTTGTGAACATGAAAGAGAAGAAGAAATTCCGAAAATTCAGAATTACATTACACATACTGTTCTCCGAACGTCAGATAAGACCGTTAAGAGTCGTTTTAGGTAATTTGCTATTATATTGTTGTTGGATTCATGTTATTATATATTTTTTCGAATGTCAATGTCATTTATTTAGAGTTGAAAGAAACACTGCAGATTATCTGATGGATTTACTGGGATCAGATTTATTTACAGTACCTGGCTGCGTTGGTAGATGTCACATCCCTATTTACACACAAATTCTTATGGGTCTTTGGATGACGGCCACACCAGACTCTTATAGGTAAACAAAAAAACTTAATTTATGTGTATAAAAGATAGTATTATACAACAATATTGATTGTTCGCACTTACAGATCTGTTTGCGAGCGTTTTAATATTGGTGAAGCAATTGGTTGGAGTACCGTTTGGAAATTTATAGGAGCTTTATATAAGTTGTAACGTCGCTCAGTTTTGTTCCTCAAAACTTTGCTACCGCTAACGTTGTCCTTGATACAAGGGATGCCACTCCGATTGCCTGAAAATGGCTAAAGATTATCGGAGAAATCTTTTCTACAAAATTCAAAAATAATGTTCTCACAAATTTAAATATTGAAAATAATAATGTTGATTTATTTAACAATGAAAAATTAATATCCGGATGAAATTGAGAATATAATATATATAACTGAAAAATAATAATGTTTCTTTCCTTTTGCAAAATAATTAATTAATATAACTGTTCTTAAATTTTGGCCGTGATGATTGACGGGTCTACGGCAGTGCGACAATAAATTTCTGTACAACAATATTTCTTTTCACTCATACATTTCACTCATCACACTTATCACACGATTTATCACACAATTCATTCCTTATTATTATTCTATTCATTCGAATACTCAAGTGTTAATTAATGGGGAATATTTTATCCGGAGGGGTTTATTATTTTCTTAATTAACACTTTCATACTCATCATATCGAACGAACATTTTAACAATAATGATACCGAACATTCACTCATTTCATACAGCGTACTTTTTTACACAATATTTAATAATTATTCTCCTGATAATTATTTTCCCGGACACTCATTCTCCACTGTCTTTATTCACACGTTTCACTGGAATCTCGTGCACAACAGCAGCTTCTTTACTTCCATATTTCTCCAATTTTATTCAATCCAATTCAATCCGGATTAATTACATTTTTTCTTTACCATCATGGACTTGGTATTATTAGGATCTGACTCCATGGAATGGCCGCAATGTAATTAATGATAGAGGCTCGTCACGTGATGATGCACAAGTCCGTCTGTTCAAACACTTAACGATCACGCGAAATAATCCAATTATCTCTTTGGGCAATATCATCCATCGCTCATTCTCTCGGCAAATACACAATTCGTCACTTATTAGAGACATCTTCTCGATATTATCTCACTACCATTACCATCACTATACCTGCCCAGCTCACTCTTCATTGCCCCAGATTTTCCCAACGTCCATCTTGATTTCTAACACGCCTCGTCCTTACGGCGCCCACCATGGCCGTCCTTCCACACCTTACTCTCTCGGCGGTCGCCTTGCTTCTTTTTAATTTCCGTGCTAATGCATGCACGTGCCTCGCTGCCTTGTCTTCCGTCGTTCGGCCACGTCCGTGGATCTTCGGCTCGGCTCGTGGTCTCGCTGCTCACACTCGCATTCATCCGTCCATACCACATTCATACTTTACATTATCGATGCGTGGCGAGCCACCACATTACAAAGTATTTGCCAACTTTGATCAAGTGGCCTAACAATCAAGAAGCTCCGGTAACTTCAACCTATGTTCAAAGAAGATTCGGATTTCCAGGAGTTATAGGAGCAGTTGATGGAACCCAGGTAGCTATTGCGGCACCACATGTAAATTCACACAATTATATTAATAGGAAAGGAAGGCATTCTATACAGACTCAAGTAATTATCAATGCATTTTTTTATCAGTTTTCATGTGGATACACATAAGCGATAATTTGTCGAGGAATCACATTTCAAGATTTTCATACAAAATAACTCATACAAAAATTACGTTCGTTTAGGTTGTTTGTGACCATACCTTGAATTTTATCCATGTTTATGCCGGCGAAGTAGGATCTGTTCACGATTCAAGAGTTTTTCGACTTTCGGGATTACAGGATCTGTGTACTGCTAATTTTCCACAAGACAGTCATGTGCTAGGTAATCAAGCGTACATATTGCAACCGTGCGTAATGATGCCTCGCAAGAATAATCGACATTTGGATAATGCTGAACTTCATTATAATAGAGTTCATTCATCAGCACGCATGATGGTTGAGCGATCAATTGGATTTTTGAAAGGACGATTTCGAAGTCTGTTGGATAAACCGCCTTTCCAACGAACGGATTCAATACCATACTACATTGTAGCAAGCTGCATTTTGCATATTTGCATTTTGCAGAATGATTCAATTAACATTCCAATTATCATCAATAACAACTTTGGAAATCCACGCCATGTACCTCAGATAATAAACAATGCCTTGCGGATAAGAGGTGTCGACAAGAGAAATCGAATGAAAGATGACATTGATGTATAATAAAGTTTCCAATTTCGACCGTATGCAATTAATACTTGAGAAAATTTGTTGTTGATGATACATCAGCATCAGCTTATATTAACCATCATCTACTGGGTCACGGAGTTGAAAAAGTTTGGTAGTTCTTTCAGTACTCAAATATTGTTTTACTAAATGTAATTTTAAATATGAAAATTAGTTTTATTAAAATTTATAAGCATTCCACATTACATCAAATAATAAAACAACAATTTTCTATACTCTTTGTTAACTTCATTCACCATAAAACTGTTTAAAATATTTGAATAGAATGAAAATGAAATATATTTATAAAAAATCGAACTTTATTAAGGTAACAAATTGAACACAATTCATTTTTTGACGTAAAACTAAGTTACAAATATTTGTGATCTTCTTGCTCTTGTTTTTTATTATCAAAACTTGCAAATAAGATAACATTTTTCTTAGGAAAGTTTTTTCTTTATCTAATGTTAATGTAATTACATAATTATTAGGACTGAACGTGACATTATAATTGGATATTTGAAGAAACTAAAAAAAAAAAACGATTATTACATGAAAAATAAAGAGAACTACTTAGTTCTTAAGGGAGTACCCTCGGTACTCGGTAAGTCATAGAGTTTTAATCTTCGACTTGAGTAACGTAGTATATAATTTGGCAACACCGCATTAGAATAGTCTATAGTCAACACGTGGTGTCCATAATGTATATTCGTCAAGCTGGTATAAATTTATTAAAATGTGCGAAGAAACTGTTGCAGTTTCGTACCTTTGAATGAAGCGCCATAACCTATAATATTGCGGTGTTGCCATATTTATAAATTATTAAAAAATTTTGGCTTTTTTTCATTTATTTCTATCAATATAAGCAAGCTTTATAGGTTCTGGAAAAAGAAAAATGTTCATAGAATATCCATTTATATTTTCTCAAAATTTCATCAAAATCTGTTTGTCAATTCCAACGTGATAAATGATAGAGTGCGTCAAAATCATAGATTCTCATAAGACACCATGTTAATACATCGAAATAAAATTATCAATATCTTTTCTCGAAGTCAACAAAAGATCAAAGAAATTTAACTGAGTGGTTTTCCAAAAAGTTTCGATATATCTGCAAATTTTTGTAATTTTCTGTTCGTTAATTGACTTATCGAAGGTACTCCCTTAACTGAAATAAATTAACTCAATCGATCAACATTCAAATGAAATTGAATTTCCAAATGTAATATTGTGAACTCACTAAAACATAAAAATATCAAGTTATTTATTACAATAAACTCCAATTAAAACTTTCAGACTGATTCTTGTTATAACATTGAGTCTTAACCCGCTGAAAAATACATTTAACATCTTATTTAAGATTGTTTAGTTATTTAATAGAATTATTTGTATTAAATCAGTTTAATCTGTATATTTCCAACTTGATCACGGTCATGAAGTTGAAATTTAGAATACTGATGACAATTACCTAGTATTAAACAGTTTTTCATATTGAAAACAACTTATTTCTACCTGGAAAAAAAACTAGATCTTATTAAAACTTAGTTTTGTCCAGATATAACTAGATCTGATCTGGATAATCTCCCCAGATCTGATCATACGTAATCAAATCAAACCAGATTTGTGCAAATCCAATCAGATCTGTGCAGATTACACAGATTACGTAAAATTAGATCAGAACAAGGCTAAGATCTGATTAAATCTGCTTTTTTTCTAGGTATTTATTATTTTGGTGATTAAAAACCTTCGAAGAATTGAAAGAGTGATTTCTCTAATTATACAGCCTAACAATTATCACGCTTTAGTTTGGCCTTCTTCGCAGCTACAATTACGGAAAAGCTTTGTGCCATTGACAACATGCAGTCATTGAAACGATCCAACCTGCTCATCTTCTCCTTATGTTTTAGGATATCAGACTGATGTTTGACATGTCTGTCAACTTTTATTTCTTTGAATAATGCCTGTGAAGGTTTTGCTTTCTTGGGTCGTGGTTCTGTAATTGGGACGTCTACTCCAATTTGATTTACCTCAAAATAAATCCAAGTTAGTGATGCCCCACCGGATTTATTTTTTAAATGAAGCTTTCAACGATAAATTCTTTTTGAACTGTCTATTTTTCAATTCAGTTATAAAATGGCTACAGATATCGAATAATTACATTAAAAACTATGATTTAATGATGATTGGACTATGAACATTGATCTTTCACTAAAAACAATGATAATTTACTCACACTCTTGATCATTTTGGTGGTTGTCTAGTTTGTTTTCATGGCATGATACTCGTCAAGAGGCTCGTCTTCATTTTCACTCTGATTGTTGGCTGGCACATTTTCTACAATTATCTTCAATTTGTATATCTTCCATTCTAAAACAGTACGCCCTGTTTATAATAATAATAAGTAGTTGATAATACTACTACTACTACTACTACTACTACTACTACTACTACTACTACTACTACTACTACTACTACTACTACTACTACTACTACTACTAAACAAATGAAATTAATCAGTTAATGTTTTTATGTATGACGTAGATTTGTACTGCGCAGTAAAGTCGTCCACACTAGAAAATAGACCGAACAAATCCAGCCGAATTTCCTTTTGATACATCAGTGTGTACCGCCTGACGAACGAACCCTGACGCGAACAAAAATGTTCGACGACGTTTGTCAGTACGTCCACATTAGGCTGGGTACACACTAGGCGAACAAAGGCGGAAGAAATTGTTCGGATAAATTCGGCCGAAAATGTTTGGCGTTTGATGTGAAATTCGCTTCACTGTCCACATTGCACGAACGAATGCGAAGGAATTCTCTCGTCGACGTTCGTCTATATTCACCGGAGTAGCAGATGCGTTGTAGAAAATTGTGTAGCATGCCGTGTTCAATTTGAATGTTTTATGAAGATATATCACCCAAAACTAACCAAAAACCGGAGGTTGAATCTAAAAAAAAAAAAAAAATGTCCGTGATAAGTGCCATAACGTACTGAAATGTAATGATCTCGCTCTCAAAAGTTCAGAATTTCTACACTTCACATGCACGTTCGTTCGTTCAATCCCCACGATCGGCTTGTATGGTCCCAATAGCCATAGCGCCCACAGCCTATGTATTTCCAGCGTGGAAAGGGAAAAATTGCTAGTGCGCAGGCGCCATGATGCTGTATAATATTTATATCCATATGACGATGAAGAATCTGACGATCACTCGAGTTCAGTGTTTTTACCTCATCCAAAAAGTGCCTAATGTGCCATAAGAAGTTTTCGCTTCGTAAATTGTAAGCATTACATTTATTTAATTGTGTTTAATGCTATAAAATGATGATATTTATAGGTTAATATTTTGACATGAATATCATTTTGTATGGTCACCTCAGGGCACGTGCACTGTTGAAGTAGTAAAAGATGAATATTTTCTACAGAAGTTAATTCATTCACGAAATCGTACTTCACGTATTATTCAGTTGAACTATGTGATATACGTAACAAAGGAAATAACAAAGTACAAAATATAAATAATGTCAAAGAATAATGTGATCGAGCAAATGTTAAGCTTAAGAAAAAAATTTTATTCGTTTGTTCAAAATTTATTTTGTGAAGTTTTAAAACTATGTGAGTTTTATTTGCTCACTTGTACACTGTGCACAGCAAGCAACATGTGAAGTCTATTATGTTGTTAGGTCCCAAGTTCCCTTTACCCTCAATTCTGATGTCACGCGCCTGCGCTCTGTCGCAGCGCGCTTATTTCAAATAAATAATCTTGCATCTCGAAACATGTTCTTATTTTAGTGATTAATCGATTCATTTAATTGTATGGAATATTCCTTATTTAATATAATATTCCATTTACTTTATGCAATAGTAGCTTTTACCGTAACAATATCTATTTTTAACTGAGTATAAATACCAACGTCACATGAGAACTCCCCGTCAAAATCGCTTCTCGATGAAACAGAAGAAATTGAAACCACGAATAACTTTCTCACACTAAAATGCTTATTTCACACAACGCATAAAATTCGAAACTTAACTAAAACTTTTAATAATTCGATTCCATGATTTTTCCAAGAAACATTGTTAACTAGAATCAGCAAATTGTAAAATATCCCTACCTATTGAACTGTTCGACCAATAAGAGTCACTCTTTCGTCACTTCCAACAAATTATTGAATTGTCAACGCAAATTCAACCAATAGAAAATAACGTTCCAAACTGCTGACAGAAATATTCAAAGCTAAGTAAAAACTTGTCTATAAAAACTAAAACACAACGAATCTCATAAGTTCTCGATCAGCATCATCAATACGACTAAGTTCTCGTTCTACCATCATATACGACAGTTCTCGATCTACATCATCAATACGACTAAGTTAGTTCTCGATTTACATCATCAATACGACAGTTCTCTAACTACGACTACATCTAGTGATATATAAGTTCACGAATACCAAGTGCGACTAATAAGTATTTTCTAATCAAGTTCACGAATACAGTCATTTATAATTTACGTCAGTTATAATTCATAAATCTCGAAGTCCAGTAATCCAAGTAATTCAGAAGCTTTGTGTTCATTGTTCTTGTAAAGGCAATTCAAGTTCGAGTCAGTAACGGTTTCGGAACAATCATAATTTGTTTTCAATTATAATTATAGTCGTATCGAGAACTCAGTTTACAATTAATAATCATAATTTGAGCGCATTAAAGACAATCATAATCATTACACAACATTGTAATTCACCAATTTATGTGTTTAATCAATAAATCAATCAATAAGTGTTTCGAATAAAAATATAGCCATCTCTAATTCACTTCATAACATCCTTACGCTTCAGCTACGCACAGTAGTGGCGGGCAACGATCCTCTACAAAAATAAAATAATATTTCTTTCATTAAAATGAAAGTGTGAATGATTATTGAATGTAAGAATCAATGAGAATATAACAAAGGAGCCTCACCGTGAATATAAAGCTACAATCAAGAATACAAGCCCAGCAGAATGTCATCCGGATGAACAAAAGCCATGCAATCATCCCAATCATCAATCAATTATGGCAGCAATCAAAATACATAGCAATAAACCAGAATCATTAAAATTTGACAAGGAAATATCCGGATCCGATTGAATATTCAACAGCACATGGAGAATGATAAATACGAAAGAAACGACATAACAAACACTCACGACAAATATCCAGCATGGGTTAACCTCAATATGATCAAAGTGTCAATACAATCGATACACTTGAGGCGATTACTACGTGAGCGTGTCGACGACTGTGTGGAGAGTATGAGTAGTAATGCGACCATCTTACTTATTGCGAATTTTCTCCAATGAACGGCTAGAGCCAATAAATCAAGATGGCTGACGTTGGTGGCAGAATTGAATGACAATTAACCAACTAATCAGATAATGGTTAATTTTTCTATAATTTGAATTCAACCAATACAAAATGATTACGATAATATGGAATATTACGAATGCAATTTGACTGTATTTTGATTTATTTGGATATATGAGTTGACTACTACGGTGATGCTTGGAAGGGGAAGACTACGAAAGAAGCCATTTTGAACATCACTTCCACGGCGGAGTTCGAGTGCGTAGAGTGTGTTTGTATGAAATTTTGTGTGAAAAGATTCATAAACTAAAAAGAAAACATTATAATAGCGTGCGTACGCAAATAATAGCGTGGAATCATCGTTTGAGACGAAATACGAGAGTGAGTGTATAGTTGGAAAATGAAGTGAATAAATCTAATTATTGGCGATACGCATCAAAGCGTGACTGAGCAAGCGGAATTGTGAACAGCATGTGGCGAGTGACCATTATTATTCTTGTGTTATCGTTTCTACATCGCAACGAGTTAATACAGCGGCCTTGAAAGGCATGAAGTTAGTTGAATAAGTAGCATAAGATACGTGAAAATTATTTATATTATAAATAATAGTATTATTTCTTAAATTTCGTGTTATACGACGAGGTGTATTCAATTTAAGTGATGTACCTTTTTCATATGACAATAACTCTTCTTTATTTAATATAACTTCAATTACAAATTCTCTGTTGTCCATAAACTCTCTCTCTGTAGGCTGACGATCAAGTGCCGTCGTTCAAGCCAGTTTTGTCACTCACCCTTTCTTGAACGCAAGGTGGCGCCTCTAATAAGTATACCAACATAAATGTACCCTATATTTCAACATTATTCGAATTAAAGATAATAGTGTCGCACCGCCGTATATCCGTCAATATTCACGGCCAAAATTAAGAATATTTGTTTGAATAAAAGGAACAGTTATATTATTTCGTTCATTATTATTATTTACACCAATTTCATTATTTTCATTTATAAATTATCTTGTTTCAATATCAGTATAAATTTTTCTATATTATTCAATAAATTGTTATCATGTTCTTTGGGTACATTGTTGTGAAAATTATTGAATTATTATATATTTGTGTTGAAAAAGATTCCCCCGATAGTCCTCAAGCCATTTCAGGCAATCGGGTGGCATCCCTTCAAAGTCAACAAGGTAACGATAACGGTGGCTAGTTTTGAGGGACATAACCAAGCGCCGTTACAACATATTACATGTTTTGCTACTGTTCTGGCATGGGAAGGAATAAATGAATAACAGTTGTAATTTCCATATGAGTTTCAAAATATTCATTTGTATAAAAATTGTTTAGCAGTTACTGATAAATTTATGTTATAAAAGTGAATATAACTGCGGAATTCTAATTCACATACATCATCATTTGTAGGAACTTTCAAACTTGGGCTAAGTGGGTGTTCAGATTTGGCATTGTCAGTAAAGTGTGTGTTATGTCTGTGGTGTTCGTGTCGTCGGTGACACTTAAACCCGTATTCATAGTCCTTCCTTGAGGAACAAGGATTCCTTGTTCTTCATTTCGCGTTTCATAGACGTTCCTCGACAGAACAAGGAGCCTTATTGATCTCCTTCTTTCAAGGCAGGTCTTGAGCTTCCTTGAGGAAACCTTCGACACTGCGCTTGGTTGTTTCGTTTCATGCAGCCAACGCTTGCGCTTGCGCTTGGCGTCTACGCATTTGTGACGCGTATGACGCAGAGATCACAGCCAGTCTACAGGTTAACCTAAAAAAGAATGAACAGTGGAGCACGTAAATTCGAAAAATATCGCAGTGAACGGAGTTTAATTTTTTTTTTAACCGTTGGAACTCGTAAAAAGTGTCGAAGTGTATCACAATTTACGGCGTAATCGAAATAATCAATTGAAATCACGTAAAACGTATCGGAGTGTATCAGTGTATGGCATAACCTCAATAAACAATTAAAATCACGTGCAAATTCGTGCAAAAGTTTTGCATATCGGCATAATGAACAACAATTTTTGAAGCAACTTTGATGATGACATTGATGATGATTTTGATGAAATTGTGAATCAATTTCGATGGCGGCTCGCTAAGAGGTATATTCGGGACTTTCATAATCCTATCGAAATGTACGACGATGTTCCTTTTCGAAGGAGATATCGGTTCAGCAAAGGAGCTGTGGTTGACCTTCTATTGCCGTTGGTAAATGCACAATTGAGGAGATTGAATAATCGTGGACTGCCCGTGTCTCCGTTGATACAGCTCCTAATAACATTGCGTTTTTACGCAACAAGTAGTTTTCAGGTTTGTAAATATGTTTCTCGTCCCAGCCAGCGTGGAATGTTGCAAGAACGTTGCAGGAATGTTACATCCGCAACGTTAAACATTGCAGGGAACGTTGCAGCAACATTCCTGCAACATTCCTGCAACGTTCCTATGTCCGCCTCTCTGCAACGTTTAGAATGTTTCAGGAACGTTGCACGGAACATTGCAGGAACCTTGCGGGAACGTTGCAGGAATGTTGCAGGAATATATTGAGGATTGAAAAATTATATTTTGGATTTTATTCTGTTTTATGAATAATAATACCTTTCCCTTATTATTATTTTTTTCTTTTTTTTTTCTATTATATATGAACAGACATCAAATAACTAAAAATTATGTATAGTTAAAAAACACTTCTCAGTGAAATTTTTCAGGTTATGTAAACGACGGACGTAGATGAATATTAACTCACAATCGTGAACACTCGAAATTTTAAAAATATTAATTGGTATTTAAAATATTTTAATTTCAAGTACAAATTATACATAACTTTTCAATAATCAGGTATAAAATTCGATACAAAGATTCCACAATTTTCACAGTACACATGCTCCGAGAGTATAAATTTGATTGTGACGTGCCAGCACAATAAAATGCCATGGTGCCAAATGTTGACACATACGCACATCCATTTTGCCTATATTGGAATGTTGAAAATGTAACATTCTAATAATTATGAAACAGTGCTGCAATATTCATGCAATTATGAATATTATATAATAAAGCACGAGTGTTGCATGAATGTTGCAGGCATGTTGCGGTAACGTTGCAGGAAGGTTGCAGGAACGAGGCGGGAACGTTGCAGGAATGTTGCAGCAACATTCCCCAGTAATGTTCAATATCTTGTGAATTAGGAATATCGTTTATTAATTATGAATGCAAGTATATAAAAATATATCATAATTATGATACAGTGCTTCAATATTCATGCAAATATATTTCAGAAAAAAATTCATCATATATAACCAGTTCGCAAAACTGTACTAAAACTCAAATGGCAAATTTATAACCATTATCAAATTTAATATACATATAGTCCAAAGAACTCGATGCAATTGCATCACTAATTATAATAAGTGATCATTTAATTAGGAAATGGCCATAGTCCGGAATGTTGCCGCTGCAATGTTCCAGCAACATTCTTGCAACATTCATATTGCAACGTTGCCACTGGAATGTTGCAGGATTGTTGCAGCAACGTTCGGAATATTGCGCAAGGTTCGGAACATTGCTGCAACATTCCTGCAACATTCCACGCTGACTGGGGTGTAATGTGATATGAAAATGCATTATTAACTTTTTATTTATTTGCGTTGTGCGTTCATTGCAGATTGTTAATGGAGACTTACGAGGATACAGTCAACCATCTGTATCACGAATCGTGGTTCGAGTTTCGAGAATTTTGGCATCGCACTTGCATCAACATGTAAATTTTTCTACTGCGCGTGTACGTTCAAACTACAAGAACAAATTTCATGGAGTGGCAAACTTTCCGGCTCTAATTGGATGCATCGATTGCACTCATGTTCGAATCGCGAACCCTGGAGGAAATAACGGAGAAGTATTTCGAAATCGAAAAGGCTGGTTTTCTCTAAATGTGCAGGTGATATTTTAACTGCTGTATTTTTATCAAGGACGTATGAGCCACATTGTCCTAGTTAAAAATGGTACTTGATCGAAATTTCTGTACTTTATGATTCGATGAAAATCTGATATTATTATGAATAATCGTTGATCATAGCTTTTGCTAAATGTTGTTATCGAATCATGAAGTACGGACATTCCTATCAAATCCAATTTTCAGCTGGAATAATATAGCTTATACGTACTTAAAGGGAGGGAGAGGTAACGGTAATTCGCTATGGAAAAAGCATAGTTCCGATTTATTTTTGACGTCACAATTCATATATATTTATTTATATAATTAGTATAAAATAAAAAGACATTTGAAGAATATTCTGTAAAATTTCTATTAATAATTGTGCAGAAATGAGCCAGTGACAGCAGTTCTTGTCAGACGTCACAAAAAAAAGTTACATTGCGGTGTATCGCACAGCTCATTACTGGATTTTTGAATTCTTTGGATGATCCAGTGATGAGTTATGCGGTGCACAACAATTTTTTTGAGGTGTTTGCAAAGGTGTGCTGTCAATGGCTCATTTTTGCATAATTATTACTGAAAATTGTACAGAATATCCTTGATATCCTTTTATTATATACTTCTCACTCAAAATAATGTAAATTAAGTGTGTCGTCAAAAAAAAAAATCGTAAATATGCTTTTTTCGTAGCAAAATAACCTTACCCCCCTCCCTTAATACATGGTTCATTGAGTTATTCGATGGAAGCTGGATAATAGAGTTATTTTAATAGGTTGTATCCAGTCCTGACCGAGAAATTCTTGATATCGTGGTTCGACACCCTGGTTCAACTCACGATGCAGTTGTATTTGATCGCAGTGGCCTGGGCTGCCGTTTCGAGCTAGGACAACTGAATGGAATTCTACTCGGTGATAGTGGGTATGCATGTCGCAGCTATCTATTGACACCGTTTTTGCGGCCTGAAACGGATGTCGAAGAGCGGTATAATATCGCCCATAAAAAAACACGAGTTATTGTTGAACAACTTTTCGGAATGTGGAAACGTCGATTTCCATGTTTACAGTATGGCTTAAGGTAGTTTGGTAGCCAAATGACTTAAACTTGACCCTCTATTTTTTTTTATTTATTCGAAAAATTATAATTTAATACACCTATAGAAAAAAAAATCAGATTTTTTTACCACACCGTTCAAGAGATATAATTAATTAAAGTTATGCAAAAATACACGAACTCTTATGAGTGTCCTTGTTCAATAACTCCGGAAATTGAGGGTTTGTAAAAAATTGACAAACTTGACCCCACAAAAAAAACTTTGTAATAGATGAAACGGTATCTCAAAAATATACTGTAAAAATTTTGAAACGATTCACCACATAGTTTTACTTTAATTAATTTTTTAATATTGACATGTGGCTTCTATCTCTGTTGTTTATCGGAGACTCTCTCTCCTCCATTTTTACTAGGGGAAAAATGGCGACTCCACCAAGCGCGCTAAGTTCAAATAATAACTAGAATTTTTTAATATATACTTATAAATGGTACGTGACAATTAAAGGATATTAAACATTAATGAATATAGAAAATATTTGTGACAGTTTTAAATTTATTTTCGACAAATATAAAAAATTATTAAACATTAGATAACATGCAAAAGTAAGGACAATAACAGTACACAGATTAAACAAAATAACATAAGGTAATGAAAGCGTGCAAAAATAGATATTCATGCTAACATAAGGTAATGAAAGCGTGCAACAATAGATATTCATTCATCTGCGTCGTCTTCTATGTTAGAATCCCAGTCATAATATAAACACTTACATTGCTTTGAATCAGAATCAGATTCAGAATCAAAGTTAGAGTCAGAATCAGAGTCCGATTGACATTCTGAATTTTTTAAATCATTAGTAGAAGCTTCATCAGTTTCCTGATTAATGTTATTGGTAATAATTGTAGTAATTATACTTATAATTTTTTTTGAAGCTGTGACGATAGGTTTTATCTTACCTTGAGCAGTTGACGTACTTTTACTTAAGCACAATCTCAAGCTTTCGTCACCCGAGTCTTTATATATTTGTTTTAATTTGTCGTAAGTCATACCAGTGGAAGCAATTTTATTTATAATATAGTTCGATACACCTCCATCAGCTAAAGGTTGTAATGATTGAACAATTATTTTTTTTATTTTTAGCAATCGATAAATTTTCTATCACATCTTTTAATTTGATAGCATTGTTTATTAACTTCGAACGGTCTACTTTGAAAAGCTCCAATAAAGCTTGTAATACTTGGCAATCGACAAGTGCATCGTGCAAAATAAGCTCGTAGAATTCACAATATAATATAAACCAGTTGACAGCTCGAAGTTATGTTTATAAATTTCAACTGCAAATAAGGCGCGCGAGACCGTAGTTCAAATACCAACCTAAAAATCATTTAAAGTTGGTATCATCTAGTGACAGCTGAGTACTAGTCAATTAATATTTTATTCATTACATTATTATAATTATTTAATTATAACACGTATTAAATTGAATCAAATAAATTCTTATGTGAATTTTTATTAATTATTATAGCATGCTTTGGATAATTATTTGCAAAAAAAAAAAAATAAAGTTATTTTTTTGACTTCGGTTTGCGGCTACCAAACTACCTTAAGAACGAAATTAAGCACAACTGTGGCAATTATTTGCGCACTCGCCGTTTTGCATAACCTATGCATACGACACAATCTGGACGAATTATTTGAGGGGGAGTTCAATGAGATCGCGTTCAAAAATGAGGTTCATCCTCAGCAAAATGGCGTAGGACTTGCACACGGGAACGCTTTCATATTGAGACATTTCACGTAAATCACTAATAATTGTATATATGTAAATATATGGAATGAATATACTTTGCTCAAAGTATTTTTGAAAATGACGTTAATCATGAGTAAAATTGCGTAGAGCTTGCACACAGGAACGCTTTTATATTGACACATTATACGTACATCACTGATAATTGTATACATATGAATATATGAAATAAATATACTTTGCTCAAAATAAATTTGTATTTGTTATTATTTGTTGAACATGACTTGGATATAATTGACATATAACTTTGATTTCATAACAAAAAATATATTAAAGAAAATTATATTAGATTTGTTTGCCAATCAACTTCACTTGAGCTGTTCTTCGAGTTTTAGAATATTGAGTATTGCTATCCTCTCTTCTGCTGCGGCGATTTGCATTTTTTTGGCATGAAGCTCTCGCTGCTGTTCAATCGCTTCTCGTAGTCGTATCAGCCTCAGTTTCCTTTCATCGGAAATATTCTGAAAAGCAATTGCATAAAATTGTAAAGTATATATGTAATTTTGTACAAATAGGGTAAAATAAATAAAATTAATCACGCAACGTTAATAACATAGAATCTTCACTGTAGCAGCAATTGAAATTGATATCCACGTACTTGGACTCATGTTCCTGATTTTATTATAAATTATTCGAATGTTTTCTTATTATTTATCTTATTTTTCATTCATTTTTTTGGTTTTATATATTATATATTTGTTAACTATTTTTACCTTGAGGTTTTCATGACTCGATGTCCCTTTTTTCTTCGACGATGACGCCAGCTGCGAAGGCACTTGCCTGTTACTTTGGTTTCCCGGATGAGATAGGACAGTGTCGCTGTAGATATCTCCACCCTGATCCTGTGAAATTTTTATTTATTATTTTATGTTTGTACATTTTTTATTTGTTAATTATTCTTACCTTGAGGTTCGTATGACTCGATGTCTCTTTTTTCTTCGACGTTGACGCTAGATACGAAGATCTGTGACTTTGGTTTCCCGGGTGAGATACTACAGTTTCGCTACAAATATCTTCATCCTCATCCCGCACAGTTAAACTTTCGTCCAGGAATCCCATGTCATCTGAAAAAATGAAAAGAAATTTTTTTTTGTAGTATAATAAAACAATGCTGATAAATATTTACTTTTTATAATATTTACAATCTTTTTCGAATCCTGCTGTGCTGTCAAATGGACAATGAATTTCAACGTCGATATTTCCACTTGTTTCATCGATGAAATCCATGACGGGATCGGCACGTTCTACGGGTGCAGGACCCCCACCTGTCATAAGACGTTGATGCTTGATTGTTGTTGTCGACTTTCGTTTTCTGAAATAAGACAATATAAGAATGGACGTAAATTTAAAAATAGAGAAACAAATAATGCAATAATTCGATTAGATAGAAACAAAATAGTTATAACTTACTTTTGTTTGAGATTGTCCCAGCATTTTTTCAATTATTTAGTGGTACGTGGTGTGGACCCTTCGCTGACAAATTTCTTCGTTACCCGTTCCCACGCCTCACCTTTTTGTTTCAAGTCAACCGCACCCGTTTTTTTGCAACCGATTGCACTTTCTTCTGATATCAGCTGAGCTGATAACAGCTTTTCGCTTTCCGAGTAATGCACATTTTTAACTTCATCCAAAATTGCACTCGTCGTAACCGTCGTAACTCTATTTATTATGTTTGAATTTTGACATTATACACTCTCATCAACCGACAAGCGATTTGACTTAGTTTCAAATGTAGCCGAGTAGCGCTTCGATCAGCAGTTTTACCACCATAAGCAATCACACATCCCTAAATACGGCTTCCTTCTGAAAGGGAGAGCCAAGTTGTGACTATGAAACGAGGACGCCTCTGAGATTCAAGGAAGCCTTCATCAAGGCGTCCTTCTTCCTTGACATAAGGAGCGAACTATGAATACGGATATACACTGTTATTTCGTATTTAAATGAAATGAGGATGGAAAGGAGTCCGGATGATTAAGAAATTAAGTACACAAATTTTTTGAGCGCAAGAAAATATATTTCGGCTCGATGAAGGAAAAGCCCGAAGGCAAAAACTCCCACGAATAGTCTTTAAATTATACAACTGGTCGATCACAAGGGTCGAGGTGAATATAACTCGTATTTTTCAAATACTTGCCGTACTATACAACTGCTTGATTACCAGGGTCGAGGTGAATACAACTCGTATTTTTCGAATACTCCCCGTACTATACAACTGCTCGATTACTAAGGTCAAGGTGAGTACGACTCGTATTTTTGTTTGAGCGACCACTACAAACTTCTGTCACTCGGTGACAGTCGCATTCTCGCATCTCCACCGAGGTGTATGTTGTATGTAAATCCAGTAATCTTTATTTGACGAATTATCGTACAGTTGTTCACTTGCCGCACTTTCACCCACTCTCATCATGTACCTTTCAATTCTAGCACACACACACACACACACACACAAACTTCACATTATAAAAAGTTCGAAGATTGACGATTGATAGTATATTTATTCATAAAAAACTTATTACTCCAATTATTTTTATGACTATTTAATTTGTCGCGCTTTTATGAAGAAGCGGGGGCCAAGATTTTCGATACGAATACTGATTTCAAATTAAAAGTTATGAGTCTCGCTGAAATTCTAAGTCACTACCGTGATGTTGACTCTTCAAAGTCTCGAGAACGTCTCACTTGTCTTGGCAGATTTTTGACTTTTCAAGGCCTGAGAGATTAAAACCAATTCAGACATTTCCAGGAAAAGAAATGTTTTACATTCACTAAAATTTATCTATAAATTTTCAGTTGAAAATAATTTACAACTCGCACGTGAATCACATCTAGTTTATATTGCCCCGTGTGCGGGGCGTCGTGGCAAGAAGTAGAAAAAAAGGGGTCTGCGGCTGAAGCCTGGACATTTGAAATATTTTTTTGTTTTGCGTACGTGGCAATCTTGCTTTGGCCTTCCGTGAACAATATTTTATTTAATGGTCACCGTGACAATATTTTATTCATTGTTCCTGGTAAAATTCGAGAATGGTTGAAGAATCTGTTCTGCAGTACAGAACAGTGTGCACTACAAATCTTTGTGTATTTATTCGGCTGCTACGCAGTTCCATCTTCACTGCAATATAAATTAAGAAAATAAATGTGCTGCAATTGAGGATGTACAACATCTATTCGTTTATTTATGTTAATTTAGTATCAAAAAACAATTACTCACTTTATTCTACGAACTGCTATAATCTACTTTTTCTTTGCTCAGCTTTATGTGATTACCGCGAGAATGAATAGAACCGTATGCTTTCGGTATTATTCTGTGTATTTCCACAATTGACTACACAACACCCATTGCCACGATAACGTTTGCTCATTAATGTTAGGGTTAGGCTATGTCGCACAGCAACAAAAAGTTTAAACGTGAATAGGAATAACGATGATTTTATATGTTGCTTACTGTTTGGGAATGCACCTTCTTAATCAATCAAATATTTCGAATTGTCGCCATCAATTATGGTGACCGGGAATGACCACAAGGGCGCACGACTAATCAAGTGCAGGGTGCATTGTGCTGCCGTCGCATGGTCAAAACTGCCAAAATTATATGCATAGATATATTACTTTGTCTAATCAACTGGTGTTACTACGCGTAGCGTCTCAACGCATTCATGATTCATCTTTATAGTTGTGAACATCGTGTTTGCTGCAATTACTTTGCAATCAACTGTCTCCACAATTTGTATTGAAATCATCGTGAAAGTGAATCAACTGTATTGGGGGCATGCTAAATACATCTGCATAAAATATCGTGAACATATGCATCGAGAAATTGACTGTGAATATAAAAAAAAAAGTGAAATTATCTTGTGAGACTCGTGGCTTTACGACCCACGTGTCGTGTGCATCGCAGTGTGCTTCGTGCATTTTTATCATTAATTGTTACTATCATTAGTAGTTAAACAAGGCGGCCCCAATAGAATTTGATGCACTCGACTTAAGACTATACAGGGATTTACATGAAAATGCACTGGGTGCATGCACGGTGCACAATTGGTGCGTACACTTAGCTAACGGGGGGGTTCTGGGACAAATCCGTCGGTAACTTGCATCGACCCCCACCTTACCGACAGTTCCATAGTAAATCCCAATCTGTTTTATCATTTGGCAGATAAAGTTGATTTCTGCGTTATCCACTAAGCGACGTTTCTCGTGGTGTGAAATTTTTTATCGATATCGATGATCGTACTATAGCATGAGTTTCTTTGTTGCGACATTGGGGAAATGGATAACTGTACGTTTCTCTATGATTGAACTATAGTTTCGCTGTTGACTGGGTGGGGGAAATTTAGATGAATAAGTTCCTATCCTGTAAATATTTTTTTTTCTACAAATAAGAAAAAATGATGAACAAAGAAATGAATCAATAAATGAAGAAAAAGTAAACAATCATATGAATAATTGTATGAGTCACTGTGTAAATAATCATATAGATGAGCATATGAATAATTGTATGAATAAAAAATATGTAGATAAATAAATATGTGTGTAGGGAGGGGACTATCCAATAAGAGTTCGAAAAATGGGTGCACACCAATATAAATTTGATATGTTTCTTCATGACAGATCAGTAAGAATTTGACGCATTCATCATCAAGTTCTAGAAAAATCTTGATGAAGAAGAATCAAGAGTTTTTACCAACGAAATTTTTCATATGGGGAAAAATTTTTTTATGAAAAAGTTTTTATAAGTTTGCAAAAAATTGGGAAAAGTTTTTGAAAATTTGGAAAAGTTTTCCATGAATCTGCGAAAGTTTAGGAAAAGTTTTTGAGAATTTACGAAAGTTTTTATAAATTTGAAAAAGTTTCAAAAAGTTTTTAAGAATTTGAAAAAGTTTTGAGAAATTTGAAAAAGTATTCATAAGTTTCAAAAAGTTTTTATGAAATTTGAACAATGGAGATTATTCTGGATATTCAAGGCTACAAACATCAGAGCAATCAATTTATTGTGAAAGAACTAGCAAGTACTAGGGAAAACAGTTATCAATCTAGAGAGTTTCGAATGTCCATCATTGAAAAATCATGGAATGCAAAACTGTGAATATCACAAATACCAGGAATCTGGATTTTTCTATCACTGTCCCCACGCTCATGTTATATATTTGAAGCGTTGGATGGAGGACAGAAAAAAAAATTCAGCAGCCCTCAATCGGTAAATCATTGGATATTTTTTCATCATCTTGAGGAGCGAATTGAAGATATGAATGCGGGGGACACATATTTTTCCAAAGAATTTATTCTTAAATATGTCCCCAACAAAATGAATAATAATATCTGAGATGACCAGTATTATTATAATACCATGACGACATCAATGCTTATCAACTATGTCATAAAATATTATCTGAGATGACCAGTATTATTATAATACCATGACGACATTAATGCTTATCAACTATGTCATAAAATATTATCAACGATGTCAGAAAACATTATCAACCTATTGCCACTGATTATGATGAATTCTTCGATGACATTCCATTCACTAAAGATTGTATATTATGTAAAAAAAAAAAAAAAAAAAAAAAAAAAAAAAAAAAAAAAAAAAAAAAAAAAAAAAAAAATGGCAATAATTTCGATAATAAATTGAAAACGTTTGCATACAAAAATTGAATGATCGAATAAATTATTCACTATAACTATCCCACTATTGAGTATTTAAGCTGTTTGAAGTTTGGAACAATCCTGGAGCGATTTTTTGAAAATCATTTGTCGCTACTTTAATTCTGTACGCTGACACTTATAATGATTACCAATGGTAAAAAATGATAGTTACGATGATACACCTTTCGGAAGACACCCTTACATGCCAGAAACCACCAACCACCCCACAATTCAGTCAATCGGCTATTGCGACCACAAAAATCATTTGTCGCCATTTTAATGGCGTACACTAACTCTAGTTGATGTTGACGAATGATAAAAAAAAAAAGTTGCGATGATAAACCTTTCGAGAGACACCCTTACATGCCAAAAACCACCCTACAATACAGTCAATAAATAAATAAACAAATGATTTTTGTGGTCGCAATAGTAGATTGACTGAATTGTAGGGTGATTTTTGACATGGAAGGGTGTCTTCCGGAAGGTGTATCATCGTGCCTCATTTTTTTTACTATTGGTTAACATCAACTAGAGTTAGTGTACGCCATTAAAATGGCGACAAATGATTTTCAAAAAATCGCTCCAGGAACGTTCCAAACTTCAACCAGCTGAAACATATTATAATAATGATGATTATTTCCATACTCTAGCGGTCAATTTCAATACTAATTTGAAAATTTATAAGGATGATAAGTTACCGACGAAGCACAGATATAGTAATAATAATATTGGAAATTTATTATTGGTAAAATTTATATTAATTCATCAAGTATAAATCTGAATATAATAATAATTATATATATCATATATTTGAATTTGTTGATATGTTTGATGGAATCGGTATCAACAATGAATATTACCTTTTATTTATTGAATGCATATTCTGTTATGATTGTATGTATATTATTGAAATTAAGGCTATACACAAAATACTTCCGAGAGTGTATGTTTTTCAATCGAATGAACACAATAATCACAATTTGTAACATATTTCATTAACTAAATTGTGTGTGAATAACAAATACAAATGAATGAAGAATACAAGAAATATCATTTTAAAAAATTCTCTAAATATCACACAATTGAATGTTGGAACTTTGAATCAATTTTGGAAATTATATATGAGGGTCATCATTTCATACGAAAAAGGTTATTGATAGACTGATTTATATTCTATTGATCCAGATGAATTTGTGTTTGCGTGTAAGAAAATTTTTAGAGATACTTCAAATCACGATAGATTTTTATGAAGATGATTTATATTCATTTTCTATATTGTTTATTGAGTATGAATCAGAAAATATCGATCATCTCAGAAAGTTTCAATTTTAATTATTGTACTTGTAGTAAAAAAAGAAGTGATATCAAAATCGAAAAAACTTTTTAAGAAAAAAAAAATAAAAGGCGCTAAGTTCTCATATGACAAAAAAATTTGATTGCAAAAATTACTTTGGAAAAAGTCACTTTGAAAAAATTACTTTACAAAAAGATTCGATATCAGTCATTATTGCCAAGTGCACAATATAAAGTTATAATCTAGTTATATTGTCAAAAATATCCCACTTTTAATACGAACGTACTTGGCGCGTCCGATCAGTTGATGGATTTCATATCAGTTAAAATTTTATGTATGATTAACATCATCAGTTACGCTTATCTCGGACGCGCCAAGTACGTTCGTATTGAAAGTGGGATATTTTTGACAATATAACTAGATTATAACTTTATAATCTGCATTTGGCAATAATGACTGATATCAAATCTTTTCGTAAAGTAATTTTTTCAGACTGACTTTTTCCAAAGTAATTTTTGCAATCAAACTTTTTTGTCATATGTTGAAATAGACATTAAAAGTATATTTAATTAATGCCGCGCACAATATATATGTATATGCATGAGATGGCGTGACAGTCAGGATCACAATAATACCAACTCAATAAATGAATAATTTAGAATGTAACGAATATAAAATGATAGATTAAACTTCTTCGATTAAAGATTGCCATGTGCATTATCGTGTATAAAAATGTAAAAGCTGTTAATTCATTTTCTCGTTATCATACAAAATAAAATAAGTCTGTTGAAAGAAATGTACAACTGTGTCTAACAATAGTTATTCAATTATTCCATGAACTAACAGGTTATGGGCCCAGATGGGTTGGATACAATATTGGAAAAATAAGAGGTTAAACACAGAGTTATAGACTGAGCACGTTGTCGTAATTATTGTACAAGGTATTGTCTGTTTTTTTTTTTGTTTTGAGGTTATAAAAAGTACATTTTGGGAAAACCAAATAAGTATGAGCGGAAATATCAAGTTTGATAAGTTGAACAAGGATAATTACGACACATGGAGGCTACAAATGAAGTCTATGTTGGTCAAGGATGGTTTGTGGGACTATGTTAACGGTACAGAGTGCTTACCTGAAGAGACCCCAACAAACGCATTACAAATTGTAAAATGGACTAAAAACGACGAAAAAGCTTTGGCTGATATTATGCTATCGGTGAGTGCATCAGAAATATTACATATCAAAAATGTGAAGACATCCAGAGAAGCCTGGCTGAAGTTTGAGTCGATTTATCAGTCACGAGCCCCAGCGCGAAAAGCGTTATTATTACAAAATATAGTGCTGATGAAAATGAAAGAAGATGATGACCCAAGAATATATGTTACCGAATATTTTGATAATGTCGACAAACTAAACGAAGTTGACATAAAAATAAATGATGAATTACTATCAATTTTGCTCCTACATAGTTTGCCACCAACATTTGAAACATTTAAACGAGCAATTCTGACTCGCGATGAGATTTTGAATCCAGAAACATTAAGATTGAAGATAATTGAGGATAGCGACTCTAATAAAAATTCGAAAAACGATCAAAATGTAAATTCAGATGCTATGTTCGCCAATAACACTTCGAAATTCAGAAATAGAAATAAAAACTACGGAGGTCGAAAAGACAAGCCAAACAAATCAACTGAATTAGAAGAGCAGAGGCGTAAAAGAATAAAATGCTTCAGGTGTAAGAAAGATGGTCACTTCGCAAAAGACTGCCGAGTAAATTGGAATAACACATATAGAAATCAGAATAACGAAAATGGTAATTATGGGAATTCAGTCTCAGACGATGAGATTGCGCTATTTAACGTCTATGGAAGGAATAAACCAGAAGGAAGACTATGGTGCCTAGACAGTGGTAGCTCATCGCACATGATATCGGATAAGAGTATGATGCAGAATTTTTCAAAAATCGAAAAATCGTTAAACCTAGCGAATAATAAGACGACAAAAATAGAAGGAGTCGGGGAAGTAAAAATAACAATAAAAGATCAAAATAAACCGAAAAAGGTAAAATTAATTAAAGTCTATTTTGTTTCAGATCTGCGTACAAATTTATTATCTGTGTCAAAGATGACAAATAATAATTATGAAGTTTTATTTCGAAAAAATGATGCTTTGATAATGAATGAAAAACAACAACCAGTAATGAGAGCAATAAGAAAGGGTGACTTATATTACCTAAATGATGAACACGAAGAGTGTAAAATATCTCAAGAATCAAAAGTACCGAAATTTCAAAACGAAATGGAAATGTGGCATTATAGACTTGGTCATATAAATGAACATACACTGAAACAAATGGCAAACGGAAATATGGTACATGGTATGAATATTAAAAATATTCATGTGCTACCAAATTGTGAAATTTGTGCAACAGAAAAAGCTACTAGAGTACCATTCAAGTAAGGTATGGACAGAAGAACTAATGACCTTCTAGAGATTATCCATACAGATGTATGGGGGCCTTCCCGACAACCATCTATAAATGGATCCCGCTATTATGTGACGTTCATCGACGACTATTCACGCATGTGCGACATAACATTTATGAAGAATAAGTCAGAAGTATATGATGCATTTAAAAATTACAAGGCGAAAGTTGAACGTCAAACAGGTCGAAAAATCAAATATTTACAAAGTGACAACGGGAAAGAATACATTAATCACGAATTCGATAACTTTTTGAAAAGAGAAGGGATTCAGAGAAGATTAACGGCTCCATATACACCTCAACAAAATGGAGTGGCAGAGAGGTTAAATCGCACATTAATTGAAATGGCGAAATGTCTGTTAAAACAAAGTAACTTGGAACTGAGATTTTGGGCTGAGGCAGTCAATACAGCAGTATACATTAGAAACCGATGCCCAAGTAAGTCGATAGATGGAAAAATACCGTATACAACATGGACGGGAAAAATACCAACACTATCTTATTTCAAGAACTTTGGATCTAAAGCATATGTAGTAGAAAAAATGAAAACTGGTGGAAAATGGGCGCCAAATGCTACATACTGTGTATTGATAGGCTACTCAAACGTGTCAAAAGCCTATAGGTTATGGTCGCCACAAAAACAAAAGGTTATTATCAGTCGAGACGTAAAGTTTCTTGAAGAACCAGAACTGATAGAAAATACTGGTGTCTATCAATTGAAAAATGATTCAACTGTGAATGATGAAGATAATACGATCGAAGAAAATGAAAACAACGAACAAAAAATAACAGATACTCCAAGTCAACCATATAACCACGATGCAGTAAATCAATTTGAGGCTAGAGGCAAAGGTAGACCGAAAATCATTCGTGATGGGAAAAGGGGAAGACCCCGAAAACTATATAATACCGTAATCACAGAAAATGATAGAGAAAATGAAAAAATGGAAAATGTTGCAGACCAAGATGCATCTGAAAATGAAAATGATGAAATTTTTGCACATTTTATTACTGATGAAACTCCTGAAAATTGGGAAGAGGTAGAATCTGGCGAGGAGTCAGACGAATGGTTGGCAGCCTTAGAGGACGAATATTTGGCACTAATAAAGAATCAAACTTGGAAAATAGTTGACAGACCGAAGAATCGTAAAGTAATTGGTAATCGATTAGTGCTGCAACAAAAGATAAATGATACAAAAATCAAGAAGAAAGTACGACTTGTTGCCAAAGGAGAAGAAGATTACATTGAAACTTACTCACCAGTAGTAAAGATGACGTCCATACGAATACTATCTGCATTGGCAGCTGAAATGGGATTACTTATTCATCAAATGGATGTTGAAACAGCATATCTGAATAGTGAATTAAATGAGACTGTATATATGGAGATACCAACACACTTAAAAGTAGTACTAGACAAAATCACAAAGTCTAAACCCATTGGAAAGAAACACGAGATTATCAGAGACAAAAATATAATAAATACAGCGAAAAATTGGTTTGAAGCAATGAAAATTGAACCTGATGCTGTATGTCTACTGAAAAGAGCACTATATGGATTGAAACAATCAGGTGCACAATGGTACAAAACACTGAGGGACAAACTACTAAAACTAAATTTAAAGTCATTCAACCAAGACAAATGCTTATTCCAAAAATGTAAGGATGACAACATATTGTTATTAGCTGTTTATGTGGATGATCTATTGATCGCGTCAAATAATGAACATTGGATAAACGAAGTGAAAAACTACCTGATGAATAGTTTTCCAATGAAAGATTTAGGATTGACAAAAACATGCCTTGGAATTGAATTTGAGCAAGATGTCGAGAAACATGAAATTCGATTAGTTCAGAAAAACTATGTTAATAAACTGCTGGACAGGTTCGGCATGAGTGAATGCAAACCTGCGCGTACACCCATTGAAATAAAATGTAATTTACCAGCTAAACGAGATGGGGAAGAAAAAGATAACCGATTTCCATTCCAAAGACTAATTGGTGGACTATTATATTTAGCAATATCCACGAGACCGGACATAGCTTATGCGGTTAGCTATCTGAGTCAGTTTAACACCTGCTACCAAGAAATTCACTGGAAAGCTGCAAAAAGAGTTTTGCGTTACTTGAAAGGTACACCAAACTATGGTTTAAAGTATACAAACATTGGCGAAAAATTATTAATCATGGTCGACGCTGATTGGGGAGGAAATCCAATAGACCGTCGATCATTTACTGGCTATGTATTTATTTTTGCCGGAGCACCAATAACATGGGAAGCTAAGAAACAGAAGACTGTAGCTTTATCAAGTACTGAAGCTGAGTACATGGCTATGTCTGAAGCAACCAGAGAGTTCATTCACATCAGTAGTTTCTTGAATGAACTAAATATTGATTGCAAAAACACAATTATGCAAAATGATAGCCAAAGTGCTCAAAGGGCTATCTATAGTAACGCTATCCAATCAAGAGCAAAACACATTGATGTTCGTCACCATTTCATCAGAGACATTGTGGAAGAAGGATTAATTAACATTAAATACATCTCAACTGATCAGATGGCAGCGGATATTTTAACCAAAGGTTTAAGTGAATCAAAACATAATAACTGTCTAATTCGAATGGGTATGAACTTACTGAGATAAGAACATTATTTTTGTTTATGCATTTTTACATGCAAATTGTTTTTTTGTGTGCGACATTAATGGGGAAGTGTTGAAATAGATATTAAAAGTATATTTAATTAATGCCGCGCACAATATATATGTATATGCATGAGATGGCGTGACAGTCAGGATCACAATAATACCAACTCAATAAATGAATAATTTAGAATGTAACGAATATAAAATGATAGATTAAACTTCTTCGATTAAAGATTGCCATGTGCATTATCGTGTATGAAAATGTAAAAGCTGTCAATTCATTTTCTCGTTATCATACAAAATAAAATAAGTCTGTTGAAAGAAATGTACAACTGTGTCTAACAATAGTTATTCAATTATTCCATGAACTAACATCATATAAGAACTTGGTGCCTTTATAATACAACTTGAGAAATGATATAAAGATGTATATATTTACTCTCAATTAGTGATACAGGGGGGCTTCTGGATCAAATTCAAATTTTCGCGCCGTATTTCACACCCGACCAAAAACAATATGGCTGACTCCCTGGACTATAGTATGATGTATTTCACACCGCCTGAAAACAATATGACATACTATAGCGTGATGTATAATTTTTCATACTATAGTACTACATATTATCGATCGAATGCATGATCGATCAATTTTTACACAGGAAACAATACGGTTGATTCTCATGATTAATTTTTACGTGGGAAAACCATATGACTGATTCCCATGAACTATATCGTGACATATAATTGTTTCACATGGGAAATAATATAGCCGATTCTCATGTACTATAGACATGCATATATTATCGATAGAATTCATGATGTGGCGGAACCATCAACTATTCCGTCACAACTACAAGTACCACAAGGAGACCACGAGTGGCGCCATACTCGTAAGACGCAAGTAGTACTACAGGGAGGTCACGAGCGGCGTGAAAGTCGTAAGCAGCACTTATGGCCACGAGCTGAATAAACGCCAAGCATCACTCTCACTTGGCTGCCAACGACCGCTGAAGAAAGTCTACACAACGCCCCACAGCTGTGGCAACTACTTACACTGTACCACACACGTGCAATCTCAATCTCGAATTAATCTTGTGTAGTTGTTTATCTGTGATAATTAATAAATATTAGCTTAAACGTATTCCCTAGATTATTCTTTAATCACTAGACGATATATTTTGCGACGTGTTTTAACTATAATTGCTTATTTTTACTTACTCTCGCAATTATGGGGCCCTTGGGTAAAAGATGCTGAAACGACAATAAATTCCAACTCAACAAATTTTACCTTACTTCGATGGCGCGACCAGAACGCGATACCATCGATATATTTTCTCCAAGCAGCTGGAAAGTGTGTTGGGCGCCAGGTCCCTTGAGGGAACCACTCTGCAGTTCACCTGTGAACACGCTGTGTTATCCTCAAATCCTCGCAAGCACTGAAATACGCGAAATGTCGTTTGCCAAGCTCCTCAGGATGCGGAGGCGGCGAGGTTCGGCGTTATCGGGCTACAGATAATTAATTTGAAATTAAAATGAGTTCGTGAGATTGATTGGGTGAATATTGATAATAATATGTACGTAACTACGTAGTGATTCATTTAATATGTTAATTATTTAATAATTTTACAGGTAAAATAAGAGAGAAAAAAATTAGATAATGTGCGCGTTCGCTGTCCGACGGCAAAATAAATTAGCGATTCTTTTACGATAATTTCGTCGCAATTGTTCTTCACTAATTCAAACCGTAGTAATTTTTATATTGTTTCCATACACTCATGAATTCTATATGTCATCAAAGTCAATTTATTTGTTTAACCAAATTTATATTGTTGCCAGTGCAGGGATAACATACGCGAAGTAATATTACAAAAAAAATTATTTTTAATGATTGTTGGACTCACAACTTCTGAGTCATTTATGACAATCGACAAATCGCCAAAACGACGATTATCTGTATTTAATTTATTATTTACGCAATAACTAGGCTCGCTTACCAAAAGATCTCTGCCAACGTCAGTAAATAGAGGTTGCTTTTCGTCCTTCTTCCGTGGATTAAATTTCAAATTTATCTTCTCCAACTTGGCTCGTAACCTCGTAGCTGCACGACACTTGTCGCAATTTTTGATGTTGTTCCACACTGATATGAAACAACTTCAATCAATGTAACTCAGACTCTTTCGGTAACCAAAAATGACAACTTGTTCCATACGTCGCTCACGCAGCAAAGTCCCATCGAAGAGTGTGTTCTTCCCGATTTCATGTATTCACGCGAGCCTAGCGCGCCTTATTATTCAATCACGTGCTCAATTTCCTTCATTTTAATTGGCTCTAGGCCCTAGCACCCCTCGCGTATTATTATATGCACTATTCCAAGATATAATAAATCGTAAATTAATTTTTAGCCATAATTCCGCGAGAGTTTAAATAATATTTAAATAATGAAAATTTATTACTCGTTTACGCTATTTCTCACTCATTCATACATTCACAATTTTCTTCAATTTGTTATAACAATCATTTGTAAAAAAAAATCGATCATAGATTTTATTTTCGACGCGTTGATCGCATGGTGTTCTCCTTGTTGTTCTCCCACTCGCCTGACTCGCATTCTCCCTCTCTCACGCCGTTGCTGCATCGTCGTAGGGCATTTCCCTCTCCTCCACGTGACACACTGCTCAGCGTCGCTGTTGGTTTCTCCCACCACTCGGCAGTGATCCTCAGACAAAATTATTCACGCGTCAGAAATTAATTTCTTCAATTATCATTTTGGTTGCCATTGGATCGATGGGCGAATTTCATCCTAATTGTCCCAATGCCGCGGTTTCAAAGGTCGAGAACTACGTTGTGATAATCACGACGTCACAATTTATTAGCTAAAATGATCAACCAATGCGCATGCGTCAATTTTAGCGCAAAATATCCTGAACGCATTTCAGAAAATGTATGATGAATAATTTTACAAATACTTTAATCAATAGAAAAAAGGTGATAATAATAATAACTATATCATAACATCTGATCCATATATTCCCCCCACCTCATTCACCGCTGTTATCCAATGACAATGTATCTATCCATCTTTTCTCCCACTCATCTATAACTATCATCCAATCACGTTAGTTTTGGAAATACCTCTTAATTCATTCTTTCTGTTATCCAATGATATTTGAGCATGATTTATTACTTTTGACCATTATTGCATCATTTTGACCGTTATTGCATCATTCTAACCGTCATTTTCGAATACGCAGTAAAATTTTCCTTGTGATGAACAAAAAAATAGTTATTTCAACTGTTTATTTGCGCAGTAACTTTATGTCGTGAAATATTAGGAGTAGGGATATTACTATGAAAGCATGAGATTTTTCCTATTGCGCATTCATTTCATATTCAAGTGTCAGAAGATTTTATATTCAATGATGAACAAGATTTTTTATTCAAGTATCAAAAGATTTCAACATGGATGATTTACCTATGCCATTAACATCAGAAGAACTGATATTATCACAAACATTTCCACCACATAAATTTCGTTGGTTTGATATTAGTTACAAACATTTCGGTGATCAACCTCCAGCGAATATTCTGAATTTTTTGAACGACACAATATATTATCAAAATAATGTCTTACGCATTTTACATTTACGTGAACGTGAAACTATTGGAAACCTAAGAGAAGTTTGTTCAAAGTGTTTATACACACATGATGGTCTCAGCATGATGGTTGGAATGTTCAAACAAATTTCGCAAAGTGTGAACGACTTAATGATGAATATTTTTCATTTAAAACCGAGCCAGCGTGGAATGTTGCAGGAACGTTGCAGGAATGTTACATCCGCAACGTTAAACATTGCAGGGAACGTTGCAGCAACATTCCTGCAACGTTCCTATGTCCGCCTCTCTGCAACGTTTAGAATGTTGCAGGAACGTTGCACGGAACATTGCAGGAACCTTGCGGGAACGTTGCAGGAATGTTGCAGATATGTATTGAGGATTGAAAAATTATATTTCGGATTTTATTCTGTTTTATTAATAATAATACCTTTCACTTATTGTTATTTTTTTCTCTTTTTTTTGATTATATGAACAGACATCGAATAACTAAAAATTATGTACAGTTAAAAAACACTTCTCAGTTAAATTTTTCAGGTTATCTAAACGACGGACGTAGATGAATATTAACTGACAATTATGAACACTCGAAATTTTAAGAATATTAATTGGTATTTAAAATATTTCAATTTCAAGTGAAAATTATACTTAACTTTTCAATAATCAGGCATAAAATTCGACACAAAGATTCCACAATTTTCACAGTACACATGCTCTGAGAGTATAAACTGGCCAACTATTAATGAGCAATTCAGTATGTTACAAAAATTGCAAAGCATATATATATATATATCGTATAATAATTGCACGAGTGTTGCATGAATGTTGCGGGAACGTTGCAGGAAGGTTGCAGGAAGGTTGCAGGAACGTTGCAGGAATGTTGAAATTTTTATAGTTGTATAATGATATATTTCAGGATGGAATATTGTCAACTTGATTACACAATTCATGTACCACGAGAATGGTACGTAGGTGAAAATAACTTAGATTAGATGAATGACATTATTAGTGATGTGCTCATATATATGCAAATATAGGGGACAACGAATGGAACATCAATCACAAGGAATGGTCTGGCAACCATTGTTGTGATCGACCATCAGAATCAAATGTGGTGGTTCCGAAGATTGCGTGAAGAAGATGATCATCGTCGGGAGCATGTTGGATACTTTTCACCTCTGGCGATGGAGTATGAGGAGCATATGTGGGACGCAAACATATTCAGAAATGTGGATGGTGTTTATTGTGTTGCGGGAAATAATGATGATAATGATGATGATGATGATGATGATGATGATGATAATAATAACATCATTAATAATGACTTTGATTATTACGATTTAATTAATGACAATAATATAAATTTCAATGAGGATGATGAAAATGATGTGAGTGTGGATGATGATAGTGGCATTAGTTTAAATGATTATGATGATGATGATGATGATGATGATGATGATGATGATGATGATGATGATGATGATGATGATGATGATGATGATGATGATGATAATTTCTTAATCGATGATAATACATCTTAATTGATTAATGCATTGAATAAAATAGTTGTAAACATGTATATATATCAAGTATCATGAATACATTGGGAGATTTCACTTATTTCAATTTCCCATTCATCTACATTATCATTATGAAAGTATGATTATTGAATGAATTCACATTGTTCATATTTACCACCAATATAATGCATTCTAAGCTTCCCATCGTTAGATGCATCTTCCAATAATTCATATTGTTCTCGATCATTCAGTAAATATGTTACTATTTTTGTTGGTAAAAATACGATGAATTCACCATTTATGGTTACAACAATTTTTTCACCAAATCTCGTTTTAACAATTTTGATTTCGGACACTATATAGTTTGTTCCAGCCTCCAATTCTTTCCATGACTTTGAAGGTAGAAAATTCTCCGTTCGGCAAACTTCATTTAATTTAACGAAACTCATTTTTGATACAGATAATAGATTGAGTGTAATTTCACACCTTATGAGCAAGTAATTTAAATTAACATCTCTCACATCATTAGTTCACACAATCAGTAAAACCACTACAACTATTTTTCAACTGCATGCATCATTTGGATTGGATCCCCACCACAGATGATATCGTCACACCTTTTTTGTTAAGCCATCCCAGTATATCCACTCCCTTTTGAATTCTTAGAAATATCCACCCCACCACATTAAATTCTTGGAAAAAATTTCTTATCTATTTATGTATGCATCGAATTATCATTGTTTTGTTTCGAAAACATTCCTGTTTGATCCTGTTTGGTTTTTCATTTGATTATATTGAGTTTGATACTACATCAATCCATTTATATGACCCACGCAAATTGAATTGTTTCCACATTTTATTCTTTAAGGTTCGATTAAAACGTTCACATATCGAAGCCTTAAAATTACTGTATGTTGAAAATAGTATAATATCATGTTGTTTCATTAGTGACTTGAATTCTTTATTGTAAAATTCTTTACCCTAATCAACATGTAATTTTTTCGGTGCTCGACCAGTATCCGAGATAGACTTCATCGCTTTCGTAAGATCTTTACCATTTTTCGTTTTAATAGGTACAGCCCAAGCAAATTTTGAAAAGATGTCTATGACGGTTAACAAGTATTTATTATATTGTTTTCGGTTGCATAGGCAGACATGTCAACAAGATCTGCTTGTCTCGGATTGTTGCTGCAACTCGTTTTGAATGAGTTCACGTTGTCGTCTTAACGTTTTACGCATATGAAGATCTTGAAGATTCATATCAGAATGTACTTTTGATAAATCATGATGAATCTTTTCTACTTCGGAATTTATAATTGACATCATTGTACCGAGAGGCACGGCATCACTTGCATCCTCAGGTTTAGCTAAATTGCAAAGTCTCTTCCCATTAATATCATATTGATTATCAGCTGTGACTTTGAATCCATAACCAGATGGTCCTCGACTATTTTGTTCCGCACTTTTTTTGAATTTCCGTCCAAATATGTCTAGACTCATCCTGTCATTACTTCGTGATAGTTGTCATACAAATGAATGAAGAGGTATTGATACATTGCTTAATAAATAATTCTAGCTTCACGCAATTCTTCAATAATAGAGATTATTTCATTTGTATGACTTGTATTGCCCGCTGCTTGGGATGCTAATAGCAATCGAAGACGGTCAACAAGCTCATTTGGATTATCCCAATACACATAATCAATTGCTTGCATCCTCTTCTCTGCAACTTTGTGGTAAGGTAATGCTTTACCAGATCTAGTTTTTCTTTTTTATACCAATGATGATGATAATGATGATGGTGGTACCATATAGTTCGCAATATAATTTTGATATTTTACGCTTCTGTCTGATATGAGACTTTTATTGGGATCATAATGTTTATAAAGTGTATGAGTTGAATCGACCATTTCCATGAAATCTTCTTTATCGCAATCACTTATGATTGAATCATTTGGTGTTTTCTTGAATAACAATTCTAACAATCCAGGAGTTTGAGGATAATTTTTATTTGCAACATTTACAGCATTATTCGAGAAATCTATGGGTGAATTACCAATCATCAATCTATTATCACTCATTTTGCGTACACTTAACCTATTTGCAGTTTTTTACTCTAAGTTTGCCTTCATGTATGTTTTGATTGAATCATCATCCTCATATTGTTTGAGGGGTGGACTAACAGATTGTATTCCAGCAGGCACGAATGATTCGATATTTTCATTCAATTCGACATCCTTTTTCACGCTATCATCACCATTATTATCATCATCATCATCTTGAGCTGTTGCGAATGACTGATCACAATCATCTTGAGCTGTTGCAAACGACCGATCATTCTCAGCTTCTTCTTTTTCCAAATGAATATCAGCCAATTCATTTTTTATGTCTTGTTTTATTCCCGTGGATGTTGATATCAATTTCTCTGGAGGTGTCACTATGTGTTTAAAAACTTCATTTATCGCTCGTTCTGATGTATCTCTACCAGACTTCATCATTCTATGCTTTTGTCGAATCATATCGCTTGCTTTCACTATTTGACTCAGTTAGTCCTGTTCTTTCAGATTTTTTTCCCCTTTCACGCTCGCCATGTTGAAGCATGCAAGTTTACAATAACACTGTAAACATCATTGTATTTCCATGTCAATTTATACTAATATAACAATCAAATCCCTTTCTATATCACCCCGAATTCACTTCACTATCTTTGTCAACAACTATAAACCCATACCGATCATTATTCCAACATGCTGAACACAAATCTCTAAACTGAGTATAAGTCATATCTGTATTCATATGATCATCATATATGTGCTTCAAATTCATTCCATCTTGTCTGAATAACACCATCAAGTTGACATTATCACGTACTAGATGTTTGGGGATGTGTGTATAAGTTTGACTGAGATAAAACGAGTCAATATCTCTATGTCGACCCATGCAAAAGGAAGCTCTGATGCTATCTTGCTTCTCACATGCAACATCATCCAAAATCATAATGGAATTGAGTTTAGCATCTTCCGGTTTGACTACCACCGCGTTATCACTGAATAGGAAATATCCAATGTCTTCAGCATGCTTCAATACATTCTCCAAGTATCTATATTTTGGTTGATTGAGCGACTTTGAATAGAGATAAACATTCTCAAATCTCAAACCATTAGAATGAGTTATTAGTGCCAAGAGTGCGTTGGTCTTGCCACAATTTGATGGACCACAAAAAATGGCTCGTATAGTGTTAGGTAATAGATTCCCATGACGCTTTTTCACGTTTTTATTATGAGGAATTTGTTCATCAAAATTCGCAATTGGTAATGTTGATGTTCGTTTATGAAATTTAACCTTAGTTGGTTGTTTCTCTCGCGTCATTGTGATTACAACTGACTATTTATGAATATTTGTAATACCTTTGATATGGTTGATGACATTAGATATAAAAGCTAAACGATTGACAAACTTTCGACAGTTGTTGTATAACTATTCATGCAGTCAGATGTCTGGGTATGGTGTTCGCAATGATGGTCTTGAGAACAATATAATCAACAAACTTCCGATAGAGCTACACATTCCAGGTTACCAATACTGTGGACCGGGTACAAAATTATCAAAAAGATTAGCGTGTGGAGATCCTGGAATCAACTCTCTTGATACTGCGTGCAAAGATCACGATATTGCTTATGCAAAATATCCAAATAATATTATCGAGAGAAATAATGCTGATGGAGTACTTGCAAACAAAGCTTGGGAACGCATTCATGCTAAAGACGCGAGCATTGGTGAAAAAGCCGTAGCTTGGAGTGTAGATAAAATCATGAATGTAAAATCGAAACTTGGTGCAGGCATGATGAGGAGGAAGAAGTGAGTAAAAAGGAATGTGAAAAAAATGATAAAAAATCCTATGATATCATTCAAACAAATAGTAAAAGAATCGAAAAAATCTATGCACTCTGGTGGTCGTGATATGGTTAAATCTGCGTTGAATGGTGCGCGTACTACTCTCGAGAAAGCTGGTGGCTCGAGTAAAGTACGCTTATCATCACGCATATTACGATTCACCAATGGCTTTACAAACACAAACAATTACCAGAATCCGGGAAACGCGAGTGTGCTCCGACTGTTTTGCGCAACAACGGGGATCAATCACAGCGCCAACACAAGCCCAGTTAGACACTCAACCGGATACCCAAGAAATGACACCTCAAAATCAAACATATTAAACATTAACGAGATACAAATTTTAAGCGCCGAATGTGAAATTGCAAATACAACTTCTTATTTTTCACCGTCAATTTTTATAAAAAATAATAGAATAAAATACGACCAAGCTTGCTTTCTTATTGATACGGGATCTCAATTAAATCTTATCAAATTCAATCACTTGAAAAATACGTTCAATGTAGACAAAAATATTAGATATGAACTAAACGGCGTTTCGAAGACCGATAAACCAATGACATTAGGAAAAATTGATTTAATTATAAATAATACAATTAATGAATTTCACATAATACCAGCAGAATTTCTACTAAATTACGCAGGAATAATCGGCACCGAATTCATGCAGAAAAATAACACAAAAATTGATTATGAGAAGAAATTAGTCATTGCCAATAATTTTGATTACCCTTTTTATCATATTGAACGAATTCTATTATCAGCATGACAGAAAACGTTGATGATAATTCGACTTTTAGACAACAAATTGAACGAAGATTACATTGACCAAATAAATATGCCAGACGGAATTTTCGCGGGAAAATCAGTAGTTTCAAATCAAAACGGTAAAGCTTACATTTTTGCTATCAATACACGCGAAGACGACGTGACTGTTGACGTACCACTATATCCTTTTGAAACCAGTGGAGATGAAGGAGAAAATAAAATAAAAAACAAAATTCTCAATAACAAAGCTAACAATCGTGTTGAAAAAGTAATATATACTCTTGATCTCAGTCATGTGAATATTGAAGAAAAAGCAGCAGTACATGAATTGATTACTGAATACGCTGACTTGTTTCATTTACCGGGTGAATTACTCCGTTCCGCGAACGCTATAACTCATCGCATTATCACTACTGACGACATTCCAGTCAACACACGACAATACTGTTATCCACCACTATAAAAAGACGAAATTGACAGACATATAAATGATTTATTAAAAATGAAAATAATACAACCATCAGCATCTCCATATAGTTCACCTTTATGGATAGTTCCGAAAAAACCCGAAGCTCAAGGTAACAAAAAATGGAGACTTGTAATTGACTATCGTAAAATTAACGATAAAACAGTCGGAGATGCTTATCCATTACCGCTCATCAACAATATATTAGATCAACTACCCAGCCAGCGTGGAATGTTGCAGGAATGTTACATCCGCAACGTTAAACATTGCAGGGAACGTTGCAGCAACATTCCTGCAACATTCCTGCAACGTTCCTATGTCCGCCTCTCTGCAACGTTCAGAATGTTGCAGGAACGTTGCACAGAACATTGCGAAACCTTGCGGGAACGTTGCAGGAATGTTGCAGGAATATGTTGAGGATTGAAAGATTATATTTTGGATTTTATTCTGTTTTATTAATAATAATACCTTTCACTTATTATTATTTTTTTCTCTTTTTTTCGATTATATGAACAGACACCAAATGACTAAAAATTATGTACAGTTAAAAAACACTTCTCAGTTAAATTTTTTACGTTATCTAAACGACGAACGTAGATGAATATTAACTGACAATTATGAACACTCGAAATTTTGAGAATATCAATTGGTATTCAAAATATTTCAATTTCAAGTAAAAATTATACTTAACTTTTCAATAATCAGGCATAAAATTCGACACAAAAATTCCACAATTTTCACAGTACACATGCTCCGAGAGTATAAATTTGATTGTGACGTGCGAGCACAATAAAATGCCATGGTACCAAATGTTGACACATACGCACATCCATTTTGTCTATATTGGAATGTTGAAAATGTAACATTCTAATAATTATGAGACAGTGCTGCAATATTCATGCAATTATGAATATTATATAATCAAGTACGAGTGTTGCATGAATGTTGCGGGAATGTTGCGGGAACGTTGCAGGAAGGTTGCAGGAACGTTGCAGGAATGTTGCAGGAATGTTGCGGGAACGTTCCAGGAACCTTGCAGGAATGTTGCAGGAATGTTGCAGCAACATTCCCCAGCAATGTCCAATATCTTGTGAAGGAATATTGTTTAATAATTATGAATGCAAGTTTATGAAAATATATCATAATTATGATAGAGTGCTGCAATATTCATGCAAATATATTTCAGAAAAAAATTCCTTCAATATTCATCATATATTACCAGTTCGCAAAACTGTACTAAAACTCAAATGGCAAACTTATAACCATCATCAAATTTAATATACATATAGTCCAAAGAACTCGATGTAATTGCATCACTAATTATAATAAGTGATCATTTAATTAGGAAATGGCCATAGTCCGCAATGTTGCCGCTGCAATGTTCCTGCAACATTCCTGCAACATTCACATGCAATGTTCCCGCTGCAATGTTCCAGCAACATTCACATGTAATGTTCCCGCTGCAATGTTCCAGCCACATTCCTGCAACATTCATATTGCAACATTCCACGCTGACTGGGTAGGTGGCGCAAAGTATTTCTCAATATTCGATCTTGCTTCCGGTTTTCATCAAATTGAAATGAACGGAAATGATAAAGAAAAGACAGCTTTCACTACGCCACATGGCCACTACGAATTTAATAGAATGCCATTTGGTCTCAAAAACGCACCTGCAATATTTCAAAGATTAATGGATTTCGTATTACGCGGATTACAGGGAAATGAACTATCCGTTTATTTAGATGATATTTTTATTTACGCTCGTTCCATTGAAGAACATAATATTAAATTCAAAAAACTCGCTGATAAACTTCGACAAGCCAACTTAACATTACAAACTGAGAAATGTCAATTTTCAAGAACGAAGGATAAATATTTAGGACATATTATTGGTCACGACGGTGTAAAACCCGATCCTGAAAAATTAAAAGCATTCAAAATTTTTCCAATTCCTAAAACACAGAAAAATGACAAAGAATTTTTAGGACTCGCTGGTTTTTATAGAGGATTCATAAAGAATTTCGCTGAAACCGCTAAGCCATTGTCTGATTTAACAAGTAAAAATGTCGATTTTCAATGGCAATTTAAACATCAAGCAGCTTTTGAAATATTACGTGACAAATTGTGCGAAGCACCTATTCTAATTTATCCAGATTTTAATAAGCCATTTGTAGTGACTACCGATGCGTCAGGTTACGCAGTCGGCGCTGTCTTATCTCAAGGTGAAATAGGTGAAGATTTTACCAGTGGCGTATGCATCCAGAGTAATGAATAAAGCAGAACAAAATTATCAAACGACCGAAAAAGAAATGCTCGCTGTAATATTCGCATTAAAAACTTTTCGACCATATTTATACGGAAAACAATTTACATTAATCACCGATCACAGACCTCTTGTTTGGGTTAGCAACTTTAACGACCCATTATCACGCGTAATGAGATGGCGAGAACGCGTCAGAGAATTCGATTTTAAAATTCAATATAAAGCTGGAAAAATAAATACAAACGCTGACGCTCTATCACGCAATCCAGTAGTCGACGCTGAACCACGAGAAATATATATATGGTTAATGTCGCATGGAAATCAAGTAACACGGAATCAGACACTGAAGACTGGGAAGGCTGGCCTTCCCATACACAAAACACTAATCTCGAACCCTTAGAACATTTAAATACTCTAGTAGATACAATTCACGAACCCCCGGAGGGTATGGAAAATACAAAACGTCAAAAAATAACAAATATCATAGAAAATACTAATATCGCAGAAATCGAAGAAAATACAAATATCACAAATATCAAAGAAAATATAAATATCGCAGAAATCGTAGAAAATACAAATATCGCAAAAATCAAAGAAAATACAAATATCATGGAAATCATAGAAAATACTAATATCACAGAAAAAATAAATAAACGCGGTCCAGGAAGACCTCGTAAAAATCCACTCAATAAAATTCCAAATAAAAAATTAATAAAACGAAAACGAGGCAGGCCTCGTAAGAAACGCATACACAAACCTTACACTAATTTTCAGAACATTGTACTAACGTTCGATTCCACTGATTCAACCACGGACAAATATAATTTAATAAGAAAAAAACCGCGCATAAAAAGTGACAGCGAAGACACAGACAATGATGAATATGATACATCTGACTCTGAAACATCTATATACTCAGTAGAAATGGGTATCAATCCACGTATATTACATGAAATGCATTCACACAAATCTCGCAATAAAACAAACACTATTTCTGACTCAGAAACATCAACATATTCAGTAAAAATGACACCTAACCCACGTACATTACACCAAATGAAATTATGTAAAGATCACAATAAATCAAATGCAACTTCTGACTCTAACGACACTCCACACCACAATGAAAAAATAAAAAACGAAACAGAAAAGAAAAATCAAGCCAAACAGATTGAAGATTCTCATGTAAAATTAAACCGTATTGATACAACAGACAGAATCAAAACTCACACATTACAACACTCACCACCATATTCATCAGATAAAAATAGTAGTAAGAAAATCAGAATAATTAGCGAATCTGACGAAGAATCAATAAATTCTGACTCAAACAACGATAGTAAATATACATTAGTACAAAATATTCCATTACCACCGTCATGCACATCATCAGAAACAGAGACAGCAAGCGAAAACGAAAATAATAATAGAGAGTGGTCTCCACAGAGAACGGCAACCCGAGTCGAAATTTTGTTCCTACTTTAGACCTGCATATAGCTCGTTTTGTAGGAATTGAAGGTATAAGTAAAGACTTGAGCCATTTAATTTTATACCTATTTAAGACCTTAAAAGTGGCAGATATTTCCATTTCTTCCACTTTAAGGTATAAATAAGGTATAACGAATTTCGGACATATACCTAATTTAGACCTCCAAAGTCCTGTTCAGTTGTTCAATGAAAAAACATTAATATGTATATGTTTGATCAATATATTAATTATTTATAATTAATATTAAGTTATAAATAATTAATATATTGATCAAACACATATGTATTAATGCTTTTTCATTGATTAGTAAGGTTTAAAAGGTATAACGAAGGCATTAACTGAACAGGACTTTGGAGGTCTAAATTAGGTATATGTCCGAAATTCGTTATACCTTATTTATACCTTAAAGTGGAAGAAATGGAAATATCTGCCACTTTTAAGGTCTAATGTAGGTACAAAATTTCGACTCGGGAAATAACAATAACAATGCAGAAGAAGAATCTTTACCCATAATAACTGAAACTCAAAATTTACCCGTAATAAATACAGTCGATGACAATAATCGCATTTCCAATATTAATAATCAAATTCCGTAATTAAATAATTCTTCATGTTCAGAAGGAGAAATTAATAATTTGATTATATTGCAACAGCTGAAATACATCCAGAAATAAACGTATATAATATTACTTCAAAAAAATTACTTCACAAAAAGATTTGATATCAATCATTATTGCCAAGTACACAATATAAGGTTATATATACTTACTTACTATGTAATTATATTAGTTATCTATGTTTATAACAGAATACACATCAATGATAGGTGTCATTATTTGCCATTTCCAAGAAACCTCATCATCACCTATTGTATCAATCTAGTTATATATGTCAAAATTTTTTTGCCAATATCCCACTTTTAATACGAACGTATTTGGCGCGTCCAATCAGTCGATGAATTTCATAATCGTTAAAATTTTATGCATAATTCATTTTGATAGCGGATTCGCTATACATATAATATAATTACAGAGCATTCACTTATTTTGCATTTATACCTCAAAGTTTCATAAATATCCGCATTGATGTATCCATACCAAAGCTTTTCATGAATATCCGCATTGTTGTATATTCATAATATTATACCACTGTCTTTCATGAATATCAGCATCAAGAATTGAACATCCATATCAGCCACACAGCGCATGCGTCAATATATTCTACGGTCATGATAAGTTATACTTATTTCGAACGCGCCAAGTACGTTCGTATTAAAAGTGGGATATTGGCAAAAAAATTTTGACATATATAACTAGATTGATACAATAGGTGATGATGAGGTTTCTTGGAAATGGCAATTAATGACACCTATCATTGATGTGTATTCTGTTATAAACATAGATAACTAATATAATTACATAGTAAGTAAGCATATATAACCTTATATTGTGTACTTGGCAATAATGATTGATATCAAATCTTTTTGTAAAGTAATTTTTTTGAAGTAATTTTTGCAATTCAATTTTTTTGTCACACATGAACTTGGCGCCTTTTTTTCTTTTTTTTTAAAAAAGTTTTTTTTATTTGATATCACTTCTTTTTTTACTACAAGTACAATGATTAAAATTGAAACTTGCTGAGATAATCGATATTATCTCATCATCTGATTTATACTTAATAAACATACAGAAATAGTTATTTGTGTATCTAGGCCGGAAAGTTGATCATTTTTGGCCAAATCCGAAATATGTGACCGAGGCGTAGCCGAGGTCCACTATATTTCGGATAAGGCTAAAAATAATCATTCGGCCTTGATACACACAATATTTTTTAGGCGAGTGCCTCAAAAAATGATGTTTAAGGGATTAAATAGTCACTAAAATGACAAAATTAATGAAAATGTACGCGGCGCTGTATACCTATATATATTATAGTATAATATAGGTATACAGCATGCGCTGGGATCACGCGACTTTGTCTTTTGTTTTATGGGTAAATATAAAATAACAGATTGCGTTGCTACACAGTTCAATCACAAACGTTGTGTCTGTCAGTATCGTAGCGTTTGGATTAAAGGTAAAATAATAGTATGTTTCATCATGTTCACTGTTAAATAGATACTTATGTTTTAGTTATTATATTTAATAATATTATAATGTTATGAAATGATGTTTTTAACTCCTGCTTTAGTTTCGTTATTTTTAAGGAATAAATTTATAATAAATATTATGATCAATTGAAATAATTGACATGCGTCCGTGAAGTAAAAAAGTGTACAGAAAAGTATCATTTTAGGGACTCTATTTAGTCCCTAAAACGTCGTTTTTTGAGGCACTCGCCTAAAAATGAATATAATTCATCTATATAAAAATCTATCGTAATTTAAATTTTCTCTGAAAAATAAACGAAATTCCGAATTCTCATAAAATATAGGAACATAAAAGTAATAACAAATGTCATCAATTCCCACATAGAAGTATATTATCAATCAATCAATTGGATAATGATCAAACTTCACGAGACAAACCCACCACCACCCCCGTCATATTCCAAGTATAAGTATATCAATACAATTATTAGTATCAAAAATACAATGGGCTTATTCAAAAAATAATATAAATAAATCATTTAAAAGAATAAATTAATTAAATAACAATTATAGGTTTCATAATCAAACCTACCACCACCCCCGTTATATTCTAAGTATAAATAAAAAATAAACATGTATAAAGAATACAACGGGCTTCTTCGAAACAATTAAACAAATAATTTTAATAAAATAAAAAAATTTCATAAATTAATTTCATTCCATAAATATTAATTAACTATATAATCAACGATCATCAGTTATTATTTATTAAGTAATTTTAAAAACTACTTTTTAATTAATTTCCGTAAAAACAGCATACAAACATTTTTAGCATTTCTAGGCCATGAAGTTTTTCTAATATTTGTATCATCAACTTCAATCCAACCATTAGATGTTCCATCTCTACACATGCTTGTGTAATGACCTTCTTCGATGTTCGGTCCATGATGAAATATAGCATTCGTCACTTTATACGACTGTCCAGCTATCAATACCTTAGTAGTCGGAACAGCACGCAAATGTATTTTATTAGTTTTCATCAGTTTTCCATTTTGCAATGAAAATAATATAAAATGAACGACAATTATCTCTTTCGTCAATACTAATTCATTTTTAAACATTATATTGCTACTCGTACAATTTTCACATGATTCCTCACGTGACTGATATCAATGCGAAAATGTCGAATTCAATACTTCATTAAGATCATAACTATATTTTTTCATATTTTCAATTGAAATTGAAAGTAGAACATTGTTTAGTGAAGAAAGTTTTCACTAAGTCAAAAAAATAAATAAAAACAAATGAAAAAAAAATAAAATAAATGATTTTTTCAATTAATTTCACTAAATTTACTATTAAGTTAAAAACATTGATATTATTTTAAAATATCTCTCTAAAATGTGAAAAATTATACCAAAATTTCAAGTGAAGAAAAAAAAAATTGAATTACGAGTTAATAATGATTCCAACAAATTGTACAATATTTGTTGATGAATGATTTTATATATTTATGAAAAGCAATCACGCTCACAATCATCGCGTCGATGTCGATCTTTATCACGCTTTCTTTCTTTAAATGAGAACAATTTTGATGATTTATATATTGCTTCATTTTCGTTCACTTTTATCACAATCACGACCTCGATCACGACTGAATGATCTGATGAATATTGAAAATGAAGCGCTTTATTTAATTTTATCTCATCTGCGCAAATAAGATACAGTATTCATTCAATAAATACCAATTGATTAAAACTAACATTACATGATGAGGAAATAATAATCTTTTTATTACTATTTTTACATCTGATTTCCTACGGTCACGTAAATGATCCCATTGTAATATTGAAATATTACATTCAAATAATTAATATGCTGTCAATGATTATTGTGATTCATTCATAAATTCCATTATATCATTTATATATTGCAAATTATCTATGAATGAAGCTCATTTCGCACATGAATTAATTATTTTTTCCATATATATTCAAACAATGAAATAATTATGAATTTGGTGCACTCCACCAAAGGCTGTGCCGGAATTCACATCTGAATGCAATAGGTACACGCACGGTGCAGGCACTTGGCTAATAGGATAAGGTTATTACTATATATTATATATAACTATGTTTCGTCGGTAACTCATCATCTTCAAAAATTTTCAGATTAATATTGGGACTGACACTTAGAGTGGAGAAATAATAATAATAATAATAATAGTAGTATGCTTCTCAATATTAATTCCGATTAGTGTTAAAGTTGACCGCTAGAGTAGAGAAAAAATAATAGTTTGGTCATGACTGAGAAGGATGAACATATAACGATAATGTGTATTAGAAAAGGACTTTCCAAAATTCGACTAAAAGAAGACAAACACATAGGCCATAAGGAGAGAAAAAACAGGACACTAGGGGACACTTCGATCCAACTAGGGAGAGACAAGCTTATGTAACCTCAAACATATTGAATAAAGACGACGAACAGACGACGACGACCAAGACTGAATTTTTTTCATCGTGAAAATCGACTGTTTTCAACTTTAATCAACTTTAACTCAATATATCTTCCATTATACGGCATGTAGGAAAAAAATAAAATCAGTTTTACTATATAATTTGGACACGAGCTCTCGACTGCGCCCATTATTTTTCCGCTAAATTTAGTGCATATATGAGATCTCATCATAGTGGTCTCTTCAAACTCGGATATTCGCGTAAAGATACACGGTACGTGTATCTCGCTCCGCAGTGAACTTGGCGCGAGACACTACCGTGTCACTTGATATATTAGAAAATCAGCTCTCTATCGCGCATCGTTTCCACGCATTAAATTATCATGGCAGCTCATTTTTGCAAGCGCCAGCATTTAAATTAGATACGCAGCATCGCACCTCGGATTATGTTTATATAACTTTTTATTCATATAAAATTTATATTATTATTTTATAAGATTATTTTATTATAATACCAACTAAGATCGTTATTTAACCTATGCTCTCACATCCGTTTGAAATTCACTTCCAAAGAAATATCTCACTTCAACTCTCTATCTTAGCGTTTCGAATGCACTCCCAGACGCTGACATCACAAATCTGAATCATGAGAACGCATCAATTTGCTTACCAAACAAAATTTACCTCAAGACTTCTTTCATCACTAAAAAGACAGTTCTCGTTCAAACCTCAAAGCATTAACTTCAACTTAAATATCGGATCTAAAGTCAAGTAAATACTAATCCAGTGAGAATTCAAGTGTTAATTCAGAATCTATATCTTCCCTAGCGGATCCGTTCATACCGATTTGACGGTATGAATGTGAATTTTCCATGAAAAGTTTATACCACTTGTGTACTGGAATTTTATACGACATTTATACTGACATTTGACCAAAATAAATACCAGAATATTCTCTTGGGTGCTGCCATCTGCTGAATATAACTATAACTGAGTATATTTTTGGTATATTAAAATAATTCTAGTATGAAATTGGTATGAAAACGGTATGAAAACGGTATGGTATGAAATTGGTATGAAAACAGTATAAAAACGGTATGGTATGAAATTGGTATGAAAATAGTATGAAAACAGTATAGTATGACATTGGCATGAAAAAAGTATGAAAACAGTATGGTAAGAAGTAGGTATGAAAGCGGTATGAAAAGGGTACTGACTAGGTACAATATAATAATCATCATCAATAATTATATAAAGGTCATTCAATAAAATTTTAATATACAATCCGTGATTTGAAATAATCCCATTAATTCAGTTCAAAGTATATATGATGCATTCATTTTGTAAGCGGCCTTTTTGCTGCATTCACGATATGACCTTGGTATACAATAAAAACTATTTCCGACATGGTGTGAAATTGCAATGATTTCAATATGAAAACGGTATGGTATGAATTTGGTATGATTTCAGTATGAAAACGGTATGGTATGAATTCGGTATGATTTCAGTATGAAAACGGTATGGTATGAATTTGGTATGATTACAGTATGGAAACAGTATGGTATGAGTTTGGTATAATTCCAGTATGAAAACGGTATGGTATGAGTTTGGTATAATTCCAGTATGAAAACGGTATGGTATGAGTTTGGTATAATTCCAGTATGAAAACGGTATGATGTGGACTAAAATGGAACTAAGAAATAAATTTCAGGTTATGTTTGTGGTATATTTTCAGTTAAGAAGCAGTATATTTTATTCACAATCATACGGTATGCTTGCCGTATAAATATAGTATAAACGGATCCGCTAGGGTTATTTTATTCTCAAATCAATACTCCGATCTTTTCTTTAACATCGTACAGTGCTTTCGAGAGCTCAAAATTAACAGTTTATAATTATTTTAACCATTAGCAATAACTTTACTTCGACACCATAGTGTGAGTGAAATAGTTACAGTAATTCTGAGTGAAGTGAATTTTATTATAAGAACTGTTCAAGACTTTATCAGCTAATTAATCTACAAATATTATAATCATAAATAATCAGTGCATCGTAATCAATAAATTACAAGTTAAATATATTTGTATCTCCAAACTCATTCTAATATAGATCTCTAATTTACCTATACCATCCTATACACTTTAGCTACGCATAGTAGTGGCGGGCAACGATCCCTTACCAAAAATAAATAAATAAATAAATAAAATATGTCCAATACCAACCAGGACGTAACATGATCAACATGCGAAATTTTTAATAGCTCGTAACTCAAGAGAAAATGATGGCACAGAAAAATCGAGAGAAAGTAAATTGTAGCTAGCATTTAATTTTCAGGTTCAAAAAAATTTTTTTTCGAAATTTCACTATGAAGCTTCTCTGGGAAATTTTTTGCCCTTCAATTTAACCACATGAAGCGCCCGGCGAGACGTTTTGCTGATAAGTTATTCCCAATCAAAGCAAAGAAGTCTTTTTTGACTTTGGTGACCATTAACTCAGTCAATTATGATCGTACAAGAAATCGAAGGGGTGTTCTGGAAACTGCAAAACATTCTCCATAAGACGCCATCAGTAGTCTATGACGAAAAAATTTTTTTCGGAGCGGTAATTTTTTCTGAAAAAGAGATGAAAAATCGCATATTCAAGAATAATTGGATAACTCAGTATTACTTTGAATATAAAGGATGAATGTAGAATATTTCATTCAACTTTCCAAGTTCAGAGTGTCCCCAATGGAGCCTGAGAATTTCAAAACCCTGTGATTTTTTTTTCCTTATTGCCCCGAAGCCCCCAATTCTGTGGTTTGGTCAAAATCCTCAAAAATCACAATAAGACAATTTTTTGATTTTTCATCAATTTTTCAGTCGAACTCAAAATTTTTTCCTGCAATAATCTTTGTTTCATCCATGAAAAAGATCAATCATTGTAAAAAATTTGAAAAAAATTTTGTTCTTATTTTTTTCTTCCGATTTTTTTCACATCATGTTTGCAATGCTTCAGTATTGTTAAAAAACTTGATTTTTCCAGACTACTATCGTTCACCCTCGTTATTAAGCATAACACAAAGCGTATCACATGGAGGTCGCACAGTCAGATAAACAAATACTAAATCAGTTGCCGTGATTGAAGAAAAATCGAACAATTTCATTTTTTGACAATACTGAAGCATTGTGAACATGCTGAAGAATAAAAATCGAAACAAAAAATTTAAAAAAAAAAAAATTTTTTAGGCGAGTGCCTCAAAAAACGACGTTTTAGGGACTAAATAGAGTCCCTAAAATGATACTTTTCTGTACACTTTTTTACTTCACGGACGCATGTCAATTATTTCAATTGATCATAATATTTATTATAAATTTATTCCTTAAAAGTAACGAAACTAAAGCAGGAGTTTAAAATATTATTTCATAACATTATAATATTATTAAATATAATAACTAAAACATAAGTATCTATTTAACAGTGAACATGATGAAACATACTATTATTTTACCTTTAATCCAAACGCTACGATACTGACAGATACAACGTTTGTGATTGAACTGTGTAGCAACGCAATCTGTTATTTTATATTTACCCATAAAACAAAAGACAAAGTCGCGTGATCCCAGCGCATGCTGTATACCTATATTATACTATAATATATATAGGTATACAGCGCCGTACATTTTCATTAATTTTGTCATTTTAGTGACTATTTAATCCCTTAAACATCATTTTTTGAGGCACTCGCCTAAAAAATATTGTGTGTATCAAGGCCGGATGATCATTTTTAGCCTTATCCGAAATATAGTGGACCTCGGCTACGCCTCGGTCACATATTTCGGATTTGGCCAAAAATGATCAACTTTCCGGCCTAGATACACAAATAACTATTTTTTCTCAAAAAAAGTATTTTTAGATTTTTTACAATAATTGATCTTTTTGGTGGATGAAATGAAGATTATTGCACGAAAAAATTCAAATTTGCCTAAAAAATCGATGAGAAATCAAAAAATTGTCATTATGGTAATTTTTGGAATTTTGACCAAACCACAGAATTCGAGGCTTCGAGGCAATAAGAAAAAAAAATCACAGGGATTTAAAATTCTCGAGGTTCATTGACGACACTCTAAACTTGGGAAACGAACCGAAATATTCTGCATTTATCCTTCATATCCGAAGTTATACAGAGTTATCTAATTATCCTTGAATGTGCGATTTTTCATCTCTCTTTTAGACGAAATTATCGCTTCGAAAACGATTTTTTTGTTATCGGCTACTGATGGCGTCTTATAGAGAATTTTTTGCAGTTTCCAAAACCCCCCTTCGATTTCTTGTACGATCATAATTGACTGAGTTAATGGTCAAAAAAGTCAAAGAAGACTTTTTGGCTTTGATTGTGGATAACTCATCAGCGAAATGTCTCACCGGGCGCTTCATGTGGTCAAATTGTAAGGCACAAAATTTCCCAGAAAAGCTTTATAGTGAAATTTCGAAAAAAAATTTTTTTGAACCTGGAAATTAAATACTAGCTACAATTTACTTTCTCTCGATCTTTCTGTGCCATCATTTTCTCTTGAGTTACGAGCTATTGAAAATTTCGCATGTTGATCAAAATCCTCAAATTCTTGCTACAATTGTATTTGGAAAAAAAAATTTGTTTATGACTTTCATACGGTGCCTGGACATAACAATCTTTTGGGTGGACAAATGTGGTCCTAGGATGGACAAACGAATCCTGCAAAAAAAGTTGCAAAATTTGATTTTGGTGGTGTAACTTCATATTTTCCTAGCCGACATATACATGAAAATAAAAGTTTGTTTATAACTTTCGAACGGTGCCCAGACAAAAAAATCTTTTGGGTGGACGAATGTGGTTTCCCGATGGACAAACGAACCGTGCAAAAAAAAATTGGGAAATTCGCATTTGGGGGTGCCAACTTCACACTTTCGAAAATTTTAAAAGTTGAAAAATAATTAATTGCGGGTGGACAAAATGATCTATTGGGTGGACTTACGTGGACCTACGATGGACAAACGATCTAAGCGGTTTTTAACATGATTTTGCAATTTGGGGGTGCTGGTCGGAAATATTTAAAAAAAAAAGTATTTGTTCATAACTTTCAATCTGTGCCTGGACAGAATAATTTATTGGGTGGACTTACGTGGTCTTATGATGGACAAACGAACCGTGCAAAAAAAATTGAAAAATTCGCATTTGGAGGTGCCAACTTCACAGAGCTGAGATCCTCCATTCTCGAGACTCAATACTTTCCACCAATTGAACTCTCATCAAGTGAAACATATTGGGGCTTATTGAGCTGTTAACTTTCAATGCCATACCTAATATCAATGAGACTAACAACAAATTTGACATAGTTGGAGGTGAAAATGCAACAATCATTCCATCTGGTAGCTATGAAATCGAAGATATTGAAAGTTACATACAGAAAACACTACCAAACATATCATTTTCACTTAAACCTAATAGTAATGAATTGTGTTGTGAGATTCAGTGCAAAGCTCCTATAAATTTCATTCCTGAGGATTCCATTGGACGATTACTGGGATTCAAGCCACGTATACTTGAACCAGGCTCTATTCATAAATCTGACTTACCAGTGTCTGTACTTGAAGTCAATGCACTTCGCGTTGAGTGTAATATAACTGCAGGAGCATACATTAATGGGCAGCGAGTGCATACAATTCATGAATTTTTCCCAGTGGTTCCACCAGGATATAAGATCATAGAAGTTCCATCACACGTCATTTACATGCCAATCACCGTTCAGACAATACATCATTTGCAACTACGAATTGTTGATCAAGATGGACAATTAGTGAATTTCCGTGGAGAAGTGATAACAATAAGATTACATTTGAAGTCGATGAAGTGATGGGTATAGTGTATAATACAGAGGCGGAAGCAGTGGTGAATCCATCAACAGTATATGGTGGTGATTAAAAGAGCTGTATACAGACATGTAAACAAATGAAAACCCATCAGTCGTCGCATACCAAGCGGAGTACTAACACATCGGAACATCCTACTATTGAAGAGCCTCAGTCTGAAACTACGTGGGGAACAATAAAATTCTGCTGTTTCTGCTTCGTATGTCTATTACCATGGAGAAAATCTTAGCAATAAACAAAGCCATCATCTTCGATGAATCTATTGCACATTATGAAATTCATGGTCATCAACCATTTGCATCAGCAACCTTCAATAATAATGATGAAATTCGTATAGCGGTACAACATCAAGATTCGTGTTTATTACCAAGCAAAAGCTCATTACACATCTGTGGGAGATTGACAAAAAATAATGACGCTCACATTGCAGTTGCAACTACATCTCTAGTGAATATGGATATATGTCATCTATTTAAAGAAATACGTTATGAATTGAATGGTGTTGAAATTGATCGAGGCAAAAATGTGGGTCTGACAACGTTGATTAAAGGATATACATCATTTCAATGTGAGAAAAGTTATTTGTTGAAAAATGCAAGATGGTCGCATGAAGATGGTGATGAAATAATTGATGATCAAGGCTATTTTGATATTTCTATCCCACTCAATTTATTGTTGGGATTTGCTGAAGATTATCGAAAAATTAATGTGGATGCAAAGCATGAATTAATTCTCACAAGAGCAAATACAGATTTGAATGCTATCATACAAACAGCAAATGAAGATGTAATATTGAATCTCCACAAGATTGAATGGTTGATACCATATATCAAAGTCTCCGATACACAAAAAATTCAACTACTCAATTATATTGCCAAGGATCCACCCATTTTCATGAGTTTTCGTACATGGGAATTGTATGAGTGCCCACTACTTCTAACGTCGACGAAAAATGTTTGGGTTGTCAAAACTACAACACAACTGAAGAAACCACGGTACATCATATCGGGATTTCAAACTGGACGCAAAAATAATAAATCTAAACATTGTAGTCAATTTGATCACTGTGATTTGAGAGATATTAAAGTTTTCTTGAATTCACAATCTTATCCATATGAGAATTTAAATATAGACTTTTCACGCAATCAATATGCCATATTATATGATATGTATACAAATTTTCAATCGTCATATTATGGGAAAGATACTGATCCAATAGTGACGAAAACCAAATATGCAACGCACGCTCCACTCATAGTTATCGACTGTTCTAAGCAAAATGAAAATATAAAATCTGGACCTGTAGATGTCAGAATTGAGTTCGAGTCAATCAATCCATTTCCAGCTTAAACTTCAGCATATTGCTTGAACTTACATGATCGCATCATCGAATATAAACCCATCAGTGTACTTTCGTACAGAACCATGGTTCTGTACGAAAGTTAGTGTGATGATGGAGAAGAAATGTCTATTCAATCAGAGTATACACCTGAATGAAATCTATATAATAAATAAATATACTTATTGAATCTGTATTATGTAATCAATTTTGAAAGGATTAAAATAAAAAAAATAGCATTGTATATATCAAACTGTAATATTCATTCAAACACCTTTTTTCATTTTCTATCAATCATAAATTGCTTTAATTACTCTGATACCATGAAAATACTATTCGATTCATGGATCATACTTTATACTAGGTCTTGAATTATAGAGACATCCATTTCTTGACTGAAGGAGATTTTCGTAATCGAATATTCTTCAGTCGCAGTGGCCTCACCATCCATTACAGCATTACGAGTGTCATCCGAGAATTGTTTTTCTTCAATATGACGTTTCATATGATATAGTGTCATCAAGTCCTTTGCTTTCTCTGACATATCGCTAGTCATGCCCACAATCATATCAAAACAATCATGAATATATTCACACTTGGAACAAGGCGTATCCACACCACAATCATATTTCATTTTATTGGTTAGTGGATGCTTGCACCACATTGCATTGTTCATTAAATCACTTATATCATGATTGCACTTCAATTCAGTGTTTAATTGTTCACTATGAAAATGGTTTTGAAACATATAATCTTCATGTATTGACATGCGTTGTTCTTTGGTGATCGATGTATCTGGTGTATCCATGATAACTTTTTTATTCTCACACTACAACTTTTCTTCATATCTTCTATCAGATATCACGGTACACTGAGTAGCTCTAAACAAAAAATGTTTTGAACTTTTATTGGATATCCCCTCTCCCTACATACATATTTATCTATCTACATATATTTTATTCATACAATTATTCATATGCTTATCTATATGATTATTTATACAGTGACTCCATACAATTATTCATATGATTATTTACTTTTTCTTTATTTATTGATTTATTCATCTGTTTATCGATTTTATTTTTTTTTTTTCATTTATTCTTTCATATTTGGAGGAAACAAATATTTCATATATATTATGGATAAAAACTTATTCATTCGAATTTCCCCCACCCACTCAACTGCGAAACTACAATTCAATCATAGAGAAACGTACAGTTATGCATTTCCCCAATGTCGTAACAAAAAAACTCATACTATATATATCACCTGCATTCATCAGAGATACATAGTAGTCTCTGTCGATAAAAAAGAATCAACTTGACAGCTGATAGATGGCGCATTATATCATTGCCCAAGCCCATTTCAGTTCCTTGACCGTTCGGTGTTATAGGATTGGGATTCGGATCTTATACAAACTTGGGGCAGACCGCAGAGGGTAACACTACGCCATAGCCTCATGAGCAGCAGCTTCGTAGTCAAAAACAAAAATGTCACAGCGGAGAAATATTACAAAGCCCACTCAATAATAAGAGTCGTTGCAGTCGAAAGTAGGTGTCTCTGTAGTCGAAAACAGAAAAGTCATAGCGGAGAAATGTTACCAAGCCGATATATCAAGAAATATAATGATGATTATTTTTATACTCTAGCGGTCAATTTCAATACTAATTTGAGAATTTATAAGGATGATAAGTTACCGACGAAGCACAGATATAGTAATAATAATATTGGAAATTTATATGTATATCATATTTATACTCAAAATATAACAGGGATAGGTTTGTCGCATGAAATTATTCGATTTATTGATTATTCGTTTATTAAATTTTAAATCTGTTAAATTTGTTTATTGTATTTTAAATCAAGCATGTATTACCACTGAGATAGCGATATCTGTCATTTCTTTCTTTTATGTTCTCCCAGACCCCCATTCAATGAGAATTTCGAATAACGTCTACTATAATTTGGGAAATATCCAAAATACGATAGATTTTTGAGAAAAAAAATATATCTATACTTTATGTTTCTTGATTGAAATTTGAAAAATATATATTATCTCTATAAAGTTCGTTTTCAATGATTTTACTTTTACTAGAAAAAGGAATGATATCTAGTCAAAAAACCTTTACAATAATAGAAAGAGAAAGAGAGCGCGAAGTTCTTATATGACTTTATTCAATTATAAATATGTGTAATTCATTAAATAATTCATTAAACTACTTCACAAAAAGAATTGGTATCAATTTGTATTGCCAAGTGCATAAAATACGGTAACGGGCTAACTACATAATTATATTTGTTATTCATGATCATAACAACATATAGGTTCGGAGCAAGTATCATTCACTGGCATTTCCGAAAATTCTCGTCGCCTGCTATAAACAATATCATTATCGATGTCGAAATTTGGTGCTGAGTTTGTCTCGTGAAATTTCACCATTATTCAATTGATTGATAATATACTACCATGTGGGAATTAATATTTGTTATTTGCTTTATGTTCATACATTTTATGAAAATTCTGAATTTCGTTTACTCTTTAGAGAAAATTCAAATAACGATAGATTTTTATATGAATGAATTATATTCATTTGTTTATTTGTTCAAATCAGAAAATAACGATTATCTCAGAGAGTTTCAATTTTAATTATTGTACTTATACAGTAAAAAAAGAAGTGATATCAAAATCGAGAAAACTTTTTAAAAAAAAAAGAAAAAAAAGGCGCCAAGTTCTTACATGATAAAAAAATTTAATTGCAAAAATTACTTCGGAAAAAGTTACTTTGAAAAAATTACTTTACAAAAAGATTTGATATCATTTATTAATACTTTGAATATAACGGGGGTGTTGGTGGGTTTGTTTCGTGAAATTTGATCATTATCCAATTGATTGATAATATACTTCTATGTGATAATTGATATTTGTTATTAATTTTATGTTCCTATATGTATTTTGCGAGAATTCGGAATTTCGTCTATTTTTCAGAAGAAATTCAAATTACGATAGATTTTTATATAGATGAATTATAATAATTTTCTATATGTTTATTAAGTATAAATCAGAAAATATCGATTATCTTAAAACGTTTCAATTTTAATTATTGTACTCGTAGTAAAAAAATAAGTGATATCAAAAAAAAAAAGGACAAACTTTTTTTTAAAAAAAAGAAAAAAAAGGCGCCAAGTTCATGTGTGGCAAAAAAATTGAATTGCAAAAATTACTTTGGAAAATTTATTTTGTGAAAGTTACTTTGAAAAAATTACTTCACAAAAAGATTTGATATCAGTCATTTGTTTGCCAAGTACATAATACAAGGTTATATATAGACTTACTATTTATTATATTACATATATTACATATTATACATGGACTTACTATGTATTATATATCATATATTATATATTATATCATCCATACACTTATTATGTAATTATATTAGTTATCTATATTTATAACAGAATACACATCAATGATAGGTGTCATTGATTGCCATTTCTAAGAAACCTCATTATCACCTATTGTAATCAATCAATAGTTATATATGTCAAAAATTTTTTGTCAATATCCCACTTTTAATACGAACGTACTTGGCGCGTCCGAAATAAGTATAACTGATCATGACCGTAGAATATCTTGACGCATGTGCTGTGTGGCTGATATGGATGTTGAATTCTAATGCTGATATTCATGAAAGACTGTTGTATGAACACAACGATGCGGATATTCATGAAACTCTGCGGTATAAACGCAATGAGTAAATGCTTTATGATGATATTATATGTATAGGAAATCCGCTATCAATATGAATTATGCATAAAATTTTAACGAATATGAAATTCATCGACTGATCGGACGCGCCAAGTACGTTCGTATTAAAAGTGGGATATTGACAAAAAAATTTTGACATATATAACTATTGATTGATTACAATATATAATATATGATATATAATACATAGTAAGTCCATATATAATATATAATATATGTAATATAATACATAGTAAGTCTATATATAACCTTGTATTGTGTACTTGGCAAACAAATGACTGATATCAAATCTTTTTGTGAAGTAATTTTTTCAAAGTAACTTTTTCAGATTACCTTTTTGCAAAGTAAATTAATATAAACTTGAAATCAATTTTGTTTAAATATTGATTTTTTTTTTGCAAATGAAACCACGTTTTTCCAGATTATTAAGTTATACTTAGAATAATATTTTCAATTCATCAGGTAACCATAGTCATGTTGATGAAAATAATTCTACATTTGTTGTTCCTGATGAAAAATTATATCATGACATCAATGCTAACATTGTGATGGCAAAAATAACTGATAATTAGATGAAGTCGTTCCATGATCGATAGATATTGAAGTAATCAATAGTAAATTTCACAGAAAAAGTGGTTTCACTTTCCAGGTTTCCAGTAAGATGCGTATTTTTTTTATTACAGTTTAAATATTCAGAGTGAATGTCACATTCATGTATACTATAAGTACTACAATATCGTGATTACGAATTGTGCATAATTACTTGCATATATGCATACATATAATTTGGCGGACAATCACGATTAGAAACCCTGGGATGCATATAAAATAGTGATTATTCTAAAAAATAGATAATTATCCATAATGATCGATATGTATCATTTCAGAGTTTTAAGATTCCCGCAAAATAAGAGGTGCGATACTGATACGTCAAAACTTTAATTGTAAAAGATTGAAAACATTTGTAAATTAATAATAATCAATCCATATTGCTTCAAAAAAACTGTTTTCCTACTTTAAATTTGGGGTGCATTAGAAAAATTATTGTACAATAATATAATCGGAAACCATAAAGTTAATAAATGTCTTGATTTTGATTTTCTAAAGATTTTTCAATATGTTCAACAAATAACGTCATCCATGATAGAACAAAATTCAACAACAAAAGTTGCAGAAAATGTAATTATGAAAAATGCATGTGATTTTTATTTTTTTATTTATAAAAACATATATCATTGCCGTAGTGAAGAACTAAAAAAACATAACAGTACTGTAAAAATTAGCAATAAGATAATTAGTAGATGTCACATTCTGTTGAGTTTAGACGGTGATTATCTATAGGGTAACCAGTCCGTACTCTCTAGGGTGAATGTTTGAAATAAAATGCGAGCAGAAGAGTTATTTTATTTTTTGAATTCACACAAATATGTTTTTGAAAAAGTTAGTAGAAGTGCGCACGTTTAATCAGTTCCAAAATGAATATACAAAATAATATACAAAAGAAAGAATGCGGTTAATTTAGATCTAAAGTTTGTAAACACAATGCGTTGTGAATGCGTGTAATGAAATGTGAATTTGACCGTGATAGATTTCAATTAAATTATGAGTTGCTATGTGAGAATTAAATTATAATATACTGATGATGATGCACAAATGTTTTTATGAGTTTATTTTTTATACAAGATGAATCGCGTATGAGTATTGTGATATCGAGAATTGACTAATTATTTTATCACAACACTGAGTAAAAGAAATATAGATGAATAGTAACTTTAATACGTGAGTATAATTATTAAAATAATGTAATTACAACGTCGCGTGTGCACACTTTCTCGTCGGTGAATAAACGAAGACTGACTAGTTTTAGGTGAATATAGCCCTTGATTTGGTCACCAAATCACTTAACAGTGCAGATACCATTAACCTTTTAAGGACGGGGATTTTTACGTTGAAATTCGATTTTTTTTTTACACAATATTTGTGCATAAAATGAAAGAATATGTCATGGGGAGTGCCTGACAAAATTGGTGGTCGATATATCGACCAGTCCTGTCCTTAAAAGGTTAATTAATTGAGGTACGACGTAGCACAATTTTTCACTGATTACTGAACACATTCTAATGGTTAAAACCGCGAAAAAATTAATTGAACATTACGTTATTATGGGGAAGTATTATGGGAAAGTATTTGTTGTGCTGGATGAAATGGAAGTGATTTCTGGTAATTTATTTTTTACAATAGCCAAGTTAACTGAGAACAAAGTGTGATGTTTTCCGAAGTATTTATGACAAAAGTATATATTCTTATATTACATGTTTGTAACAGCAACTTGCTTATTATTGCTATCATCAATGTTCTTGGAACTGCTTAAAAAAATGAGGGATATATATTTTCTCTTTGAAATATTAATTTGAAAGTTACTGGGTATATTAACACTACATTTACGGAATGAGCCAATTTGACTCATTCAAAATTTGATTAAATACATACATAACAATATATAAAATGTTAATATTATTTTTTAAAAACATGCATTGGTTTTTAGTCAAGTAATGAATATATATGTTTCAATAATATACATTTTTCAATATTAAATCTTTCATATAAATTGATTTGGATCTATTTTACACTTCAGTAAAAATAGGTGTAAAACCAAAATTTATAAAACTAGTGTTAATTTAGTAACATACTGATACTTCTAGGCGTACTCATGAATATTATTGTCTGCATAGTATATATGCTTACATTTCGAGCACAGCTGGATACTACATTGGCTGTAATTGTGCAATATACCCATAAATGCCATAAACAAATCAGCTATCACTATACTGTGCTTATTGGTTATTTAGCACTGAGTACTGACTGGATGTACTACTTCTTTGCGAGGGATGAATAACGAAAATATTTTATGCAGATTATCAAATGTATTATATTGGTCGATTGAATACAATGAATATGGGAAGCATCGGGTGGAAAGAAAATTACAAATATATGTGAAAGTGAATTATGTAGGTAATACAATCGCTGCAAGAATGTATACTTTAATTGAAGAGAAGAGAGAGGAGTATATTTTTATTTCTCTTTCTTCTTCAAAAATATTTAAGAGGCATATACTGAGCCATTACTGCACTTTATACGTAAATGTTTTCTGTGCACATGTATCGTACAACACTCATCCGAAACTTTGTTTAGTGAACGTGCAGGTATCACCACTGGTTCAAAATTGATGAAAGTGGAACATATTGTACTCAATCATCTCCGAAGCTGCGTGTCGATTTTGTGTCATTTATTCCCCAGTTCGTTCAGACAGATCATTCTCTTCCTGAGAGTTATTTTTAATCAAATTTTGATAATTTTTGAATTATATCGCATTAAGTGCACGAAGCGCTTAGTCCATGATATGATCAATAAGAACAAAATGTTATTCTTATTAATAAATATCGCTGATTCTACGTGTCAGAATAGTCTCGAAATTGGAGAACCGATAAGAATGTTGAGAGCCTTCCACTATTAAAATTTGAAAACATTCCTTACAAAAGTGATATTGTGGCATTATTATCTTAATCATGTACAACGTTATGAGTTTGTCAGATACAGGCTCGAGCCCAATAACGTACTCAGTTTTTTATACATATATATATATATATATAAATCTATGTAAATACATAAAATTTAGAGTATCAATGTCAACTGGTGCTAGTATAATAATAAGATTCAGACAACGATCATGACTCACATAAATTCAAAGTAGTTTTATACAACCGCGTCCTGTTCTCCCTGCGCAATCCTGTATTGATAGTAGTAAGTATATGAAGAGCAAATACATTACATTAAATTCTCACGATGATGGGGAGGACGAGCGCTAACTGCACAAACTCCGAAACATCCGAATTTGTGTGGCCAGCTAACAATAACCGTTATTCTAACGTTTAACCGTATAATCATCGCGTAACAACTAAGCGGCACACCAGAGGTGTCTCATGATCATGTCCTCGATATAGTTCAAGCAAAATACTCTCAAAATGAATACATTTATTCCTTATTCTATTTCCTTTTCATATTGTTTTTCGTTAAATAATATTACACTCATAAATAATTTTAACACAAAAATTCCATAAGTTTAGATCTCAGTGGCTTGTATTATACGAGGCGGACATATTTTTCAGTAATAGAAAAATTTATTAAGTAAGAAATTAATCAATAATCAATAATGTGTAATAATTTGAAATTATTCAACTATGAAATCTATGAACGCAGTTTTATCGAGTGCAGTAATTTTCGAATCGATGTAGAGTTGTAAAGATTATTGTTGATATATAATACAACAAATTAATTTTATGTCAATATTTTATTACTCCCATTGTACAATTAAAAAAATATATAATTCGAATCTGCCTAGAGGAATAGAATAGAGTAGAAGTGTCTTCCACACGTCACACTACAGTTTTTCAAGTATGAAAATAGGTATTGCCTTATTTTCTTGTCCTTACACTTAGAATATACATGTATAAACAACGTTTCATGAACAATGTACTTCTTTGTCCTCAAAATATTATATGTTTTTCTGAACAAACGGGAGAAATTTAGGCAACAGTGACGGTAAAATATTGGAAGTAATGAAGTTGTTGCAAGAACATGAAGAAGAAAAAGAAGAAGAGTAGGAGGAGCATGCAGTCAAACAAATCATTATACATATGTATGTTTATATATATATCGTGAGGCAGCTCGTGCCACTGACCCATAAACCCACTTACCTATGTTATACTAATGCCACATTCATCGGTATACTCGAGTCCTGACTTGATCAAACTCGTTGCACGCTACCTCTGATCCAATGATTGAATTAATATCTTATAAGCCTATAAGATAAATGAATAGTTTAATATTTTATGTCACTGTTCTGGAATAGGATAATATGAATATTTGAATGTGATCACGATGAGTTTTCGAAAAAATAGGAATTGAACGGAGCATGTAATTTTAGTGCTCCATGTATGAAAATTTCAGCATCGTTACATTAACTATTTATGTTTGTACAATATAATTTTGAGGGCTTTGATTTAAAAATTCGAAATTTCCAATTACCATCAATGGTTTTTTTTCATACAGTTCGATAAATTATAATCATTACCTATATATTATATACAGAGCGAGAAGCAACAGCAGTTTGGCAGTTGCGTGGATGGACCTAACGGATTTTGTTACCAACAGTTAGAGAGTCTGGAGAATTTGGGAGTAGATCGCTTCAGAATGCTAGTACAAGCGTCCAAATACGCGTAAGAATGAGTGGTACAAAGGCATAATGAGGAAAAAAAAACGAATAAGTATACATGAGGTTCCTACTAAGCGCACTCTCCATCTCGAATGCCCCACTTGGTAAATGGGACAAAACCGTGTAACATCTCGAGTAGAAAATTGGTCAGGCTTGCTTGCTGTCATATACGCCCCTGATCAGGTATAAGTGAGGTATACCCAATTAAAACATACCAGGTTGGGATTCTTACAAAACCTCATCTGGCGAGTCAAAATGATTTTTGAAAATTTATAAGTAAAGTAGAAATCATTTCTGACTACGCATATTAGAAAAAGTCGCGGCAATAATTCGCGCCAAGTCCATGATCACGAATCTATTGCTTTAGGAAAAAAAGTCGTCTCCATACTATACATTGAAAAAAAAAATTATTTGAATTAAATAATTTCATTCAGTTGGAATGTGAATGAGTTGATCAAATTAAATAAGGCGTTGAAACAATTGATTATTTTTGATGTATGTTACATTGAGAAAAAATTTATGGATTGTCACTCGAGTGGTGCGACGCACGGGAGATGCGCCCATTTGCGCAGTGTATATAAGCTGTCAGGATTGCAACTGTACAATCCAAAAAATGAATTCATAATATATCATATGAAAGATTTATTTTAAAGTGTTAACCCTTCGAGTACGGACGGCGTATATATACGCCTTCACGAATCCAGCGATATAGACGAAAGGCGTATATATATACGCCGCCACTAGTCCATCAATATGGACGAAAGGTGTAAATGAACGTCCTCTATATTTTTATTATAACTATGTGAAAATTATCAAAATATACTGTTCCAGTTTTCAAATCCTGTGCTATATTGCTAATTTTGAATTTTATCTTTTATATTTAATTACCGATTATTATCAAACAAATGTACAAATTATTTTGAATAAATTAAAAACACTTAGAAAGTTACTTAGGATGAAAAAATACGAATATTTTTAGTGTATTTGCCTTTATTAATTTTTAAACCATAAGAATGACGTTAAATTTGTGGGTGATGTTTTAGTTCACTAGTCAGTAGGCAACCAGTCACAGCGACCGACATGCGAAAAACGCGCCGGCCATATTGATGGATTAGTGCCGAATCGCGCCGTCCTCAAACGGTTAAATTTTGTTTTGATTGAATACTGCACTATTTTCAAAAATATTGTGTTATTTTACCCCCCTGAATGAGGTATTAATTTTTGAAATTTTTGGGTAAAAAATTTTCAATCGATTATAGATTTGTGATAAGTATCGATAAGAAAAAAAATTGATGATAATTTTTTTGGTTTTCGAATGTAGTTTCAGGAAAAAAATACAAAAAAATTATCCGAAGTGATCATTATCAATTAGTTATTCACAACTGAATATTGAAATCGAGATTTTCAAAAAGTTAGGCACTTTCGATTTTTTTGAAAAATTTCCCCAAAATTCTACTCCAAATCTACTTCAACGGAATTTTCAAGATACATTTCAGAATGTGATCGCATTCATTTCTGTTTTTTATCGAATTTTGAAATTTTTCGTTTTCGTCAAATTATCGATAATTTCATTTTTTAAAATTTAAATACTTTCCAAAATTGTCAAAAATAATTTTATTGAAAATAATCTTATATGATTTGGTTGAAAATATTTTACTTAGTTTAATGATCATACACTTGAACTAATTCTTTTTGTTATTTTTTAACACTTAACGATTGCTTTCTAATTTTTTTAATTGTGCTATGAAGTGAATAATTTTTTGGGACGGAATATCCCTTTACTTCCACAGTATGAGCTGACGAAAATGTAATTTCATAAATTTTTTGTGTTGACGTTATTGGTTTAGCATTTTCTAAGCGGATTACGTCTAATTTTTGTTTCATTGCGTTATATTCTTGAACTGCTGAAAACATGCTATTGATGTTCGGTAAATTTCAAGACGACGATTTGAACAATTGTATTGGTATCAATACTATCAATACCTGGAGATGAGGTCGTAACTGTGGACTAACTCGTATGGCCATTCTTTCAACTGTTCTACCAATTCCATCACAAGGTCATTTGCCGGGCGCTGTTGCAAAAAAATTCCATTCACAATTTACGCCATAGTCTCCTTTATAACATGATATTTTTATGAAATTTTCGTAATTTTTCTATTGTTGAGGTGCACCATCTGAAAAGAAAAAAATTTTCAGAATAAAAAAAAATTTAACTATCAATAATTGGATGAAATAAAAAATTCAAAATTCGATAAAAATTAGAAATAGTTGCGATCACATCATGAATAGTGACTTACAAATTCCATAATTTGGAGTAGAATTTCGGGAAAATTAATCAAAAAAATCGAAGATGTCCAACTTTTTGAAAATCTCGATTTCAATATTCAAACGTGAATAAGTAAGTGGTAATGATTCCAGATGATTTTTTTGATTTTGTTCCTGAAACTACATTCGAAAATGAAAAAAATTACCACCAATTTTTCTGGATATCGATACTTATCACATATCGATAACTGATTGAAAATTTTTTACTCAAAAATTTCAAATATCGATAACTCAATAACGGTTCGAAATAAAAGGCTAAAAATTAGCATCCAAATTGCTTTGAATACGTACTAATACATTTTGAAAAATTAGTGAAATCGAAGAGGGTCGCGTCAAAACGCGTTCGATTTGGCATGGAATGCCCCATATCCATTGTCTTCTATAATTTCCATCCCTGTTTTTATGTGGTTCTTCTTAATGTAACGTATCTTCGTCTATCAATTCGATATCAGCATATTCATTCATTGCATTTAATTGATTTAATAATATATTTTCGAAATGTCGTCAAAAGAAGTTGTGTCACAACTCAAGAGGATTAACTTTCATTTCAAAAAATTGAATTGCACGTTATTTTCACTATTAATAAGTTAATATCTTCCTTTCATACACAAATTGTATTCATATTCAATCAAAGATTGACATACTATAATGATAAAATTAGAAACAATTATTTATTAAAAAAATATTGACAATTATATTGAATATATAGTCACAAACTTATACCTCATGCGACTGCTCACAACGATTAGTTGAGTCTGTTCGTATTTCATGCATGAACAAATAAACATTTCGGAAAATATTCGTTAGTGGCTGCGAGATAAAAATATCATCCTCACGCTTTAAATAGCTCGAGTTAATCAATTACAAATATATAGAATTTATTTTCATATGTGTACACTATCTTCCAGAATGTAAAAATAACATATTGGAAAAATATTTTATGTACCAAAAGCAAAAAGTAATATTTATTAATTTTTATTTGCAAATACTGACATATATTTGAGGATTACAATTTTTTTTTCGAAAAATGCAAAAACATATATTCAGTAATTTTTTGCGCTCTTTTGGTTACAATTGGTCCCTTAAAAAAATATCCAATAGATTTTTTGTTATAGTTTTTTTTTATTTTCAACGGTTCGAAAATTTTTTTCAGTTTTCAAATATAACACTGCAGGCATTTTCCATCGTTTTTTATGAAAATTTTTATCCATTTGGTCGTTTCTGAAAATATCAATTAGAAATATGTGAAACCTGAAAACCACCCTTGCGAGGTATCAACTTCGGCGGTCCTTTTTACCCTTCAAAAATGTTTTTTCGCACAAAAAAAAATACGTATCTCATCATTTTCGATGCAGATTAACATATAATAGCCGATACTAAATCGGCGGCGGTCACCTCGGAAGGTTTTCTCGTGAGTGGGGGATTCAACCTCCTCTTTTGGAAAAGAAATGGAACACTTTCGAGAGGGGATACTACGGGAGGTTCGACTGTAAACTTATTTGACAATGTTATTCAAGTTGGTGAACAAAAATCGTAATTAATCCTAGAATATCCCCAACAGCATGACAATGTATATATTTATTCAATAGCTATGTGTTTGAACCCGCTAACGTCGAACTATATCCCCTCCCCGGTCGCTGACAGAGAATAAAATGATCATTTTCTCTCACTCTGGCAGTCAACTGATGGGGGGAAAAAATTCCGTTCCGAACCGCTGTTTATTTTATAATTCTTGGGAGTGACAACCCTGCTATGCAAATCGAAAGGAGGTAGTGCGACTGTATACAATAAAACTCATTTTTGCTCACCATCATCCCCGAATAAACTACATATATGAATATATCTGAACTAATTTCTATCATATTTTCAACAATTTATTCATTCATTCAAATTCGTTATTTAATAACTTCTAATTAGACCTCACAAAGCTCGCTTGCAGCTATAACAAATGGCACAGTGGAGAGCGTTTCTGCCGGCATCCGTGCATCACGCATTACGTGGTGCGAACACATTCGAACCCTATAATTCATATCAGCTCTTAATAACGTTGGTTAAAAATCAGGTAATCCCGTTAATCTGCTGCAAAAGCCATGCGTACATGGTACGAATCATTAGAAACGTAAGTGGGGAGTCTAAGGCGTACGTGTTGATATACAATTCATTCTGATCCGAGTAAAACATAAAATATATCAAAATATTGGCAGGGACCGGGCATTTTGACCGTCTATATAATAGGGAATACCTCATATATACATCCATATAAATTTATATCAAATCTCAGGCGATAAGTTTGAACTGTTTAGAGCACCTAACAACGTAAATATAAGTATTTGAATGCAATAAGAATGTAAATACCCACATACACGCACGCAATCGCTGCACACACACCGAATTGTAAAAAATTGATCCTTATCTTTTCTAGAATTTGAATTACCAATTATTATTCTTTTAGGAATTGAATTAACAATTATCATTTCTTAATTATTTTTTTTCGAATTTGGTATCATTGTATCTATTTCCGTCTCAAACTCAATGATGATATTTAAAAAAGCGCAATCTGTTTTGTAAGAGTTGTTTTTGTATGGGTGAAGGATTGGTTTTTCCTTGCATTGCAAGTTTCAAACGCAAATATCCCGGAAACCGTCCATTCTAGCGAGCAAAACACAAAGTATCGTTTTTACATAAATTAGTTTAAATCATCTAAATTTTGTGTTGACATTGCTATATCTCCATGGTTAAGTCAAATTAAGAAAAAAATGATCTTATTCCGCTCTTCTAGAAATTGAATACAAACTATCCTTTTGTGTACCTTCTTGGAGGGCGTAACTCCCTTACGAAGCGTTTTAGGGCATATGTTTACGTGAACTTTTTTTTCTTATTTTGATAGTTACTATCACCTCTTAAAAACCGGTACACTATTTTTTCCACACTCTACATATATATATATCCGCAAAAATCAGCATTGACGGCAATTTTAACGTACTATGTTTGTAATTTATGGCGTTCTGCATAGGTATAAGGCGGACATCAGAATCCAGAAGGTGTAAAAAGGAAAAATGAGAAATAGTTGAATTTCTAGAGTTGTAAAGGAAATAACATAAGACTGGCTTAGTGGAAACTTTACAGTGGCCACATTCATTGCCACAAACCAACAACTGACCACTGTAAATTTCTGACGGATCACTCTGCAAGATCAAGACGATACAGATGGACAATTTTCACTCTGTTATGTGACAAAATGCCACAGTGTAGAATTATATTTATGACCTCAACGCTACAGCCCCTTTTTGGGAATACCTGTACTGATTCATGTTGCTCAATGAATTTCAACAAGTTGACGAAAGCATAAAGTCTGCAAAAAGAGGAGAGAGAGGAGGAAAGAATTTCGAATTGTCTTGCGGAAAGTAGAAACGCACCAGTGAGCATTTAGACACGCCAATAAACACTCCGAAATGGTCAGGTAGCCAATAATTCAAAATATCTTCTTGTTATTCGTCAATTCGTCTGCGCCCTGCATTCAATTTTTAGATCTGAAACCAATAGAGAGATTTTGTTTATATCCATCTATATATTCACTATAAACCACTTCGTTGTATTGTTACAATCAGCTTATTCAGAAACATTTAACATGCATAAATATGTATATATGTTTCTCTGTATTGAGTAGGAATTCATCGCTAATAATGCTGTCGTCGTTTCAAAAATTTGCTCTGCTTTTTCACGATTTTCATTCCCTTTTCTCTACTATTTTTACCCAATTCTTAATAATCTGGTCGATATAGATATTGGATTCGAAATTTCATTGAAACGTAGTTTGTTTTTCAATAGAGTAAATTGTGCTATTGTCGGTTTGTTAGAACGCGATTTGAATTGTTTATTAATTGTTTGAGAATTGATGTCGCTCAAAATAAACAAATAAGTCATAGATACCAGCTAGATGATTGTATTTTATTACATAAATGATTAAAAATATTTTCCGATTGGTGAAAACCACACAAATTAAACAAATCCATAACTCCTCAAATATTTAACATAGAAGAATGATTCAAAAAATATATACTCTTCTATACTGATTTATCTACAATCTCGCTCATGCCTACACTGAGAGAATTTTTGGATAAAAATTACGCTGAAATACAGCGAAAAATTTACCCTGCATATATTCAAGTAACCTTAGGATATTAATGACAATTGGGACAAAATTACTATATGTGGTAGGAATTTTACCCCTCGTGGAAGTAAAAATTATTCGAATAATTTTTACACGCTAAGAATGGTAAAAAGTACTTCTAATAGAAAGTAAAATTAATACATTTCAATTTGTTTCATTTTATCGATCGTAGATTCTTTTTTTATTGCAATAATTCTTGGATGCGTCAAAAATTATTTCATATGATTATAGTACTTTACTCATATAGACTGTAATTTAGAATAATAAAAAAAAAACATTCAAATAATTAATCAAAGAAATATAATCAAAAAAAATTTTTTTTGTGTGGAAGTATATGTATGTAAATTATACATGTACACAAAAGCTGGTTGGGTAAGTATATTTTTCAATTGTGAAATATTTTTTCATTTTCAATTAGTTTATTAAGTCTTTTACATGTATATATATATTTCTAGATTACGTTACACATTTTTGATTATTCATTTAAAGTATATGACGACACCTATAGTTACAAAACTCTATCCGTCTGTATTTTTTGTTATTTTTATTTGACTATTTGCAGTTCTATATCGAATCCGTTTATTATGGAAAAAATTTATTAAAAACTTGTCTTTGACGTTTATAGGTCCAGCCTATATAATTATGAAATAATGATATATATCTTTCCACAATATATTTTGTTGTGTATACATGTCTTTGAAGAGATAATACTTAGCCATCTATCAGCCATAATTATTACTGAATATCAACCGCCGTGGCTCATGGGACAAACAGTCGACAAAAACACGGTAGCTCAATTGTCACGTGATCGAAAAAATCCGAACTGAATCGAACATTCTCGACCGTTTACCCTGTGAAGTGTATAGTAAAAAATACTCGGATTCTGGGCAATTTTTTTTCACACTATATCGTGCCGGTAGGATAAATGCTATGCAGGGGGGTGAAAATTCAGCGTTTATACATTGTAAAAATTATATGACTACTTAGTACAATTTAGCATATTTCAAGTTATAAATGATTCACTCTCATTCATTATCCTGCAGCGGAGTAAAATATATTCTCAATTCGCGTAATATTTACAACAGTCCATATTAAAAAACAGTTTGAAATGTGTACTATTTTATCGAACATCCGTGTGGCCCAGGCTTACTATGAATTGCAGAATAAAATTTTGTCAAAAATTCTCTCAGTGTATTATCTATATCTTCTTTATTTTGGGAGATTTCGATTATTAACAATTCTTATTTTTTAGATCAATCAATGTATCCGCATTTTTTGTTGGATTTTTCGGATTTCTCAATTAGCATGTTTTTTTATAATTAAAAAAAAAATTTCGGCCAGCAGAATTTCTGCCGATTTTTCTTACTATTTTTACCAGGCTGAATGCTTTTCGATACCTCTTCACTCTCGCAAGAATAATTTGTTGATACATATGTATTAGAGTGTGTCAAAATTAACCGACTCTTTTTTGTAGCCTTATGGTTCTTGAAATTAATTTTTGATCTAAAAAAAATTGTCTTAAAGGTTAAATGTTGTGCCTCAATTCTAGAGCTGTCCAATGTAGTGGCCGTTTTTTCATATGATGAGTAAGTGAAAAAAATTAATCCAAAAAAATATTATTGTCGCATACAATGAATACAAGATTTTCCGGATAACAACACTACTCTTCAGATCTCTACTTTTCAAGATTCCAGCCTGAGTCTAAACTCATATTATTACTTTGAAATCAACATACTTCCGAATACCTATCTACTCTACTTAATTCTCACCTGCCCTCCCCAAATTCTTACTTCTGATTTTTTATGTAATTCACATGAAAAGTAGAGATCTGAAGAGTAGTAGTAGTAGTAGTATTGTTTACTGACGATTTTTCAGGAATTTTATTTTACGCGGTTCATGGATAAAACAATCATATTAAATTTGTTTTATAGGCGAGTACCTCAAAAAACATCGTTTTAGGGACTGAATCGAGTCCCTAAAATGGTACTTTCATCTACACTTTTTTACTTTTTTACTTCACGGCCGCATTTATTCCGCTTAATAGTTTACATGTTACTTCTATGTCAAACGCTACGATACTGACAGAAGCAACGTTAGTTATTAAACTGTGTAGCAACGCAACCTTTTATTTTATTTACCCATATAACAAAAGACAAAGTTGCGTGTACCCAGCACATGATGTATACTTATATTATACTATAATATGTATAGGTATACAGCGCCGTACATTTTCATTAATCTTGTCATTTCAGGGACTATTTAATCCCTCAAATATCATTTTTTGAGGCACTCGCCTAAAAAATATTGTGTGTATCGAGGCCGAATGATCATTTTTAGCCTCATCCGAAATATAGTAGACCTCGGCTACGCCACGGCCGCATATTTCGGATTTGGCCAAAAATGATCAACTTTCCGGCCTAGATCCACAAATAACTATTTACATCAAATTTGTTTGAAAATTCAAATGAGCATATCAATTGTTATATAAATACACGTAGACAGAAAAAGCAAAGCCGCAAAAATGGAATAATCTATTTAGGTAAAAATGATCTTCACGTACGGCTTCATTTGAAAGAGTCAATTCAATTCAATAGTAGAGCCAATATTTTCAACTCAGATGGTCATAAGATCAATATTTTTTTGGCAGAACGACAGATGACGATAGTTTTAATCCTTGATACTGATGTTGATATTACATCGTTAAGCAATTGACCTTTCTTATAACTAATATAATAAAAAATTTCGTTAAGCTGAAATTTAACGTTCGCAGTAGTTATATACACCAAAAAAAAAAAGTTTTGAATCAAGTCTTCGATTCAAGTCTAAAATTTGATAGTTATGTTAAAGCTAATGATATTTTTATGAATAATTCAAAATTAGAACTCAATGCAAGCAGAAAATTGACCTAATCGAAAAATAACACGTCAGTTTCACATTCAAGTTTCGAAAAATTTGATTGAATCAAACAAATACATACATGTATCTCTATGATAAAAAATGCACAATAAAAAAAACAAATATGTCTCCAGAATTATACAGTAAAACTATGAATATGTTAGGGACAGTCCCCAAAATATTGAAATGCTCACAGAGTATTCGCTAAAACCGGAATGATATTGAAATGAAAAAAATAGCTCAAGCGAAAAACTAATTGCAGAAAAAAATATCAAATAATTAAAAAAAAAATGAAATATTGACAACATTGTGACTGTTTCAGATGCCTTCCCCTTTTAGTCAACTGTAATTTGATAAACGAAACCAAGTTTTTGGAATTTTCTTTCATTTGTTTTTCTTCTGATTTTTTTTTATACTTTCTTTTTGTATCATTTGTTTTTTACTTTAAGTGTTTATTTATTCCAGTATTTTTCTGGAAAAAGTTGGAATGTATTGTGAGCATAATTTTTTTTTGGCAAATTGCTAATAGTTTTTTTTCGAATTTTATTCTAATACATTTCAACCAGTATTTCAATACTTGATACTTCAGTATTTCAATGCTTGATATTACATGCATGATAAATTATTCTTCATCCAAAATTTCCGATCTGATTTCCAACATCAACACAACAATACTCAATATTTTGAATTGAAGATCATATCGGTAGATGTAACCCGGGTTTTTGAACTGGCCAGTTTAAAAACCTATGCTGCCTTCAATTGGAATAATTTGACCATATAGACAAAGACAAAGCATGAATATGTTTATACTAACTCAAGAACGTAGATGACAAAAAAGAGCTGTACCCACTAAGTGTCCTGCAAGTTTTTCATACTTTTTTTCTAATTTTTTGCTTATTAGTTGGAAGTTAGGGAACATAATTCTCTTTGTTTCGATTTCATGAATGAATTCCAATATGTAGTGTTTTTCAAATTGATGGGAAAGAACAAAAATTAAAAGAATAGATCTTCATGATATAATTTTAAATAAATATTATTAGATAGTAAAAATTAAAATTGATGTGTGTGTGTGTGTGTGTGTGTGTGTGTGTGTGTGTGTGTCTGTGTCTGTGTGTGTGTCTGTGTGTGATAATCAAAGAAAAGTGTAGGGAGCGTAATATAAGTTTGCTGGATTTCGGCATAAACTTCACGCAGCGTGACCAATCTTCCGACACCAAATATTTTGGAATTCTTGAAAACTCACACCCCGCAAAATTGTACCTTTCAATATTTACCCACTGTACGATTGTTTACAGGTACATATATTTTCAGTAAACGTATACATATTTTCAATGTAGAAAGTGATACGCATGAAAAATATTCACAAGGTAACATTTACTCTAGTTGAGTAGATTATATTATACATGTACCAGAGTATTTTTTGGGTGGTCTAAATGATGACATTTACAAATGTACCGTATAGAGTTAATAATGATTTATTTTGATTGTTATAATTTTTTTATACTTTGAAAAGTTGTTTTTTTTTTAATTTACTAGGAATAAATGTTTATATTTATGTGCTGAGATTTCTATATATGAATATCAGCAACTCTTTACTAAGAATAGTGTGCGTAATTTAAGCATCAAATCACAATCGATGAGCGCAACTATATGTATATGTTACAAGTAGGATGCTAGTAAATCAATGGTTTGATAAAAGAAGAAATACGGTTCGAATTGGTACGAAGTCTTCATATTTTTGACTCATGCACTGAAAGAATTTTTGGGTAAAAATTACGGTGAAATACGGCGCAAAATTTACCCTGCATTCAAGTAACCTTGGGATGTAATGACAATTGGGATAAATATTACTATATGTGATAGGAATTTTTACCCCTCGCAGAAGTAAAAATTATTCGAAAAATTTTTACACGCTAAGGATGGTAAGAAGTACTTCTAACAGAAAGTGAAATTAATATATATATATATTTCAATTTGCTTCATTTTATCGATCGTAGATTGTTTTTTTTAATTGCAAAAATTCTCGGATGCGTCAAAAATTATTTCATATGATTATAGTACTTTACTCATGTAGACTGTAATTTAGAATAATAAAAAAAAAACATCTAAATGATTAATCGAAGAAATGTAATTAATAATTTTTTTTTGCGTGGAAGTATATGGGGCATCCCGAGTAAAAATAAAGAGGTCTTTTCGAGGCGCGCACAACAGGTAATTTACAGTATTGAAATGACCCTGTGTGCGCCTTGTGAACCTTTTGTGGGCGCCTGCATTTTTGAAATTCGAAATTCATATATATATTATAATATATGAATGTACATGTACATATATATATGTATATAATATATATGTATATATATTCGGGTTGGAAAATAAATTATATGATTAATTGAAAACATTTATTGCAATAAATTATATTAATTATTATTAAACTTTATTGATTCCTTGATACATTGGATGAAAATTATTATTCATAGCTCTGGGAATATGTTAAAATGATATCACTTAAATAGGCTAGATTATTAATAACTGAAATTATCAAAGGTTTACAAGTTTAAAATAAAATGTCATAATATATTGTGCAATAAGGAAAGAATGGCGGTATTTTTCGACAAGTGTGAAATTTATAAGTCCGAACGATGCGTGGGCGGCAATCAAACATCGAGGCAGAGTACTAAAATGATAATTTTTAGAGCGTCATTTGCAGTGATAACATTTTCCTCCCGACAGATTGAGGTTATGTCTTCTCTCCTATGGTTATGGATCTCGTTTATTAGCTGCAAAGCAAAGAAAAATTGGTAAATATGGATTCTATATCTATTCAAAATATAATTGCATTCAACAAATCTATTTTCACACTCTATCCAATGTAATTTTATTGTACTTACATGATATGACACTTCCACAATTTTCGTATGATAGTCATCAAAAATATTTTTCAAGATCAGGTGATTCACCACACCATCCACACTGCACGAACTTTACTTTGATTATGTCCTTGTAAACGTTTTTCCGTTCGAAAGAGATTTATTGCAATTACAATTAAATATGATTCTTACGCATTCTCTATTGCCAATGAAAATGCTTGATCATGTACTCTTTTACATATACATGATGCGTAATTAGTGATGAGAGTTGATATATATGTAGTGTGAAGGTGATATTGATGTGAATTGAAAAAAAAAAAAAATCTTACTCAATTAGGCTTCGATTTTCATGATGTTTTAGCAACCTTACTTTTTTTGTTTATTTGCGTAGTTTCCAAATATTTAACTTATATGTATATTACCCGGCTTCCTAACCTAAAATTCTCTTAATAGATTCATTATTCATAATGTTTCACAATAATAATAAGAAAAAAACTACGAACGATTAAAAAGTAGCTGAGAACGAAGGGCGTTGCGACACATCTTCCTTCACGCCTGCAAGTGGGAGAAATCCAAATTTCTTTCACTTGCAGGCGTAAAGTATCTGAATCACATTGCAAGCAATGTTATACGTTAGGATCTGCTTTCCTACTCTTAACTGCTCCATACTGGAGGAGTTAGAGGCTGAAAGTAGGATTCAAATTTCAATTCGGATAGTCATCATTTCGGCATGCAAAGCTAGGTGATTATATCTTGGCAATACCATTTAGAAAGTAGCCCTCCTGTACAAATATACACTATAAAAAGGCTTTTATATCCCCTTCGATGTGACTAAGCTCGCTCATATAAATGACCGATAAACCCCCAATTCAACACTCTATATCCGCTCATCATTTATCATATCTGTAGATTCGAATTGCGCTCAGTGTAATACTTAGGACAACATTGTGAAATTAAAAACACACACGGTAAAGCATACAGTTATTGAATAGCACATAAGTATTGGACAGTCTAGTTGTAAGCCTGAAAAATAAAACTTATGAACGTTGGATTACAATTAACGCCCGACAGATGTAAACAAATGATCTATCGGGCGTTGGCTGCAATCCAAAGTTTATAAGTTTTGTTTTTCAGGCTTACAACTATAAGACTGTCCAATAACTGTATACTTCACCCTATTCAAAATAACAAATTTATATGGAATACATGTTCAACAATTATATCTTCATATCTGATCAAACATTTCATTCAAAATTCTAAAGTGAAAATATATTGTCGCATCTATGAATTACATTCATTCATTTTTAAGGGTTTTGTTAGATATATATAAACAGATCGCATTGAGTCGAATTCAATAAGAAAAATTAATAGGACATAACTGCATATATATTCAAGCTAAACTATACTTTTATAGAAATATAACCTCACGGGCACAATCTGTGTTCAACTCCCTCTATCTTTTTCACTATACTAGAAACTACTGAAACGCCATCTGATGCCGCGATAGTAGTTTACTTTTTAGTTTTCATCGATTATGTAAATCATATACTAAAGACAAGTGATCAGTCCTAACCCTCATTTGTTTAAAAAAATTATAATTTTTACGGAATAAAATTGAAATTTAAAATAATTAAAAAAATTAATTTCAAATCATTTGTTTCCTCTCAAAGTCAACTTCCTGAGCAGTAGTTGTAAAAATAATTGTATGCTGCATGTGGGATAAGTAGCAAATATGACAGTCGTGATTACGACATTCGCTGTAAGGTTTATGCGACATTTGTATGAAGACGAGTGTGGTAGATGTGTCTACAAGCCATTCGGCATGTAGTGAAGTATACTATTTTTTTGGGATTGAAATCAATAGATATGTTTCGTCGATTAAACAATGTGCAATTTTTTGATATTGAAGAATACAACATTAAAGTACCGATGGAATACATCATTTGAATACTTAACTTTAATCAAGTTTCATATTTTCAATCAACGAACTTTTCCGACTGTCATCATAATATTGCTTGTATTCTGCTAAAAATTGAATTATAAATTGCTGCTGCTCGCTGGATTCTTACTTAATATACCATTATAATCTTCAACTAGCTTAACTGCACGCTCGGCTATATCATTAAATACTTTAAGATTTCTCACCAACACCAAACTATGCCCGATGTTCGCTATGCCCCACCAAAAAGGATAAAAAGATCAAATCACGGTATGGCGCTTGCCTACGCCCGATGTGCAACGAGCATCGCTCCGGTCTGTGCACTGACTGCGGATTCTTTGAAAATATCTTTTTGTTCATTTGTTTTTTTCTCGTGTGGGATATTTTTGTATTTCCACTTCATTTTTCATTTGTTTCTTTCAGAATAAATAGATTTCAATGTGGAAAATATATATATATATTAAAATTGAATATATATATTTTTTAGGCGAGTGCCTCAAAAAACGACGTTTTAGGGACTAAATAGAGTCCCTAAAATGATACTTTTCTGTACACTTTTTTACTTCACGGACGCATGTCAATTATTTCAATTGATCATAATATTTATTATAAATTTATTCCTTAAAAGTAACGAAACTAAAGCAGGAGTTTAAAATATTATTTCATAACATTATAATATTATTAAATATAATAACTAAAACATAAGTATCTATTTAACAGTGAACATGATGAAACATACTATTATTTTACCTTTAATCCAAACGCTACGATACTGACAGATACAACGTTTGTGATTGAACTGTGTAGCAACGCAATCTGTTATTTTATATTTACCCATAAAACAAAAGACAAAGTCGCGTGATCCCAGCGCATGCTGTATACCTATATTATACTATAATATATATAGGTATACAGCGCCGTACATTTTCATTAATTTTGTCATTTTAGTGACTATTTAATCCCTTAAACATCATTTTTTGAGGCACTCGCCTAAAAAATATTGTGTGTATCAAGGCCGGATGATCATTTTTAGCCTTATCCGAAATATAGTGGACCTCGGCTACGCCTCGGTCACATATTTCGGATTTGGCCAAAAATGATCAACTTTCCGGCCTAGATACACAAATAACTATTTTAGGCGAGTGCCTCAAAAACGACGTTTTAGGGACTAAATAGAATCCCTAAAATGGTACTTTTTTGTACACTTTTTTACTTCACGGACGCATGTTCTTTATTTATAGATAATACATAGTTCTTTCAGTTGATAATCATATTTATTACAAATTTTTTCCTGGAAAATAAAGAAACTGAAACAGAGTTTGAAATATTATTTCATAACATTACTAATATTATTAAACAAATTACTGAATCATAAACATTCATTTAACAGTGAACATGATGAAACATACTATGTGCTATTTCGTGTTATATATGTTAAAAGTACATTCCTTATATTTTGAAAATTTAATACCATTTTTAGATAGGACATTATGAATAGAAATTTCATTTTCATTCTCAACAATATTTTCTTTTTCTAGAGTACAATTCTTATTATTTGGAAATGTAATATCATTTTCAGATGGGACGTCATCATTAATAGAAATTTCATTTTCATTCTCAGCAATAATTTCTTTTTCCGGCCGAATGTTTACTAGAGTGGCATCTGATTCAACTTTTATTGAATTGTTTTGAATAGGAAAATGCGTACTTTCCCCTCCTCTCAGTATTCTATTTAATATTTCTTTTTTTCTGGAAATAGAATCTTCAATGTAGCCTTCCACTACTGTCTTAGATTTCCAACCTCCGTGGCTTTTCAACATTAAAATATCAGCTCCTGTTTCCGACAAGAGAGAGATTGAACTTCTTCTAAAACAATGACCTGTATATCTCTCAATGTTTGGTAATTGCAAATATTTTGCAATGAATGATGGTATTTTTCCTAAAGTATGAATACCAACAATTTGAGATGAACATTTTCCTTTATGATAATTGATAAAAAGTGTTTGATGACGTACATTTGACGGTCGTAAATTCAAGTATTTTCGAATGATCTGTATAACACTTATATTTTCAATGATTTCATCAGTTATTGTAAATACTCGTTTTTTGCCATTTTTTGTGTCTGGAATTGTTATTATTAGCACGTCTTCTTTGTCCTAAATATCAATCATTGACATTTGTCGCAATTCATTTCGCCTACAAGCACCAGTCAATCCAATTATAAAACACACCTAGAAATACCACAATATAATTATAAAAAAATGAACATATAAATATTATAATTCATTATTTGTTCATGTTAGAAATACAAAACAGTACCTTCCGCATTAAATAGATATCATCTGGAGCTTCAATTGAAAATTTATTTATATCATTTCGTGTAAAAATAGATGACTTTTTGGCTTGATGATCACCCACATTTTGCTTTTTCAAAAAAGCAATCAGTTTTGCAAATTTGCTTAAATCAATATTATTTTTAATCTACAATTGTTGATTTAAGCATTGAATACGTAGACTATCACTATCACTCATTTTAACTTTTTAATATCCAATAAATTTTATTTTATCTTCAATTCAAACGCTATGATACTTGCAGATACAACGTTTGTTATTGAACTGTGTAACAACGCAATCTTTTATTTTATAATTCACCCATAAAACAAAAGACAAAGTTGCGTGATCCCAGCGCATGCTTTATACCTATATTATACTATAATATATATAGGTATGCAGCACCGGACATTTTCAGTGCGCATGTGCTAGGATACCCTCAGCATAACACCGCTACACAATATATTTATAAATATTAATTTTAACATTTTAGGAACTATTTAATCCCTTAAACAACATTTTTTGAGGGACTCGCCTAAAAAATATTGTGTGTATCAAGGCCGGTTGATCATTTTTGGCCAAATCCGAAATATGTGGCCGAGGCGTAGCCGAGGTAACCAACTTTCCGGCTTAGATACACAAATAACTATTCTTCTTCGTCTCATTTAGTTCACTTCTGGACCTTTTCTTGAAAATGCAGATATTATTCAAGAAAATATCACTACGAAGATCTGTTGTGTGCATTCAGTAATTGTGAATTGCTCATCAACTAAATATTTTGATAGTATCCAAGCACAAAGCATCACGGGTCAAGCGCATTAGAAATAGCGACTGTGACAAGTGCTTGTATGATCACATTCTTTTATGTGATATATAATTCATTGTATGCATATAAAAAATTGGCCTATTTTGATTGAAATAATAAAAAACAAATCAATTGATTTCAGTTACACATTTTTTCTGTGTTACGCTTGACATTCTTATTGTCTTTTCTTAATTCAAGTGGACAGAAATAATTAAAACACCGTTTTCATTGTCACATTTTAAGAAACATATTATACATAATATATTGGTAATATGAAAATAATTAGACATTTATCAATAAACATAAACATATATATACATATAGGCACTGAAAACATATGTACTTCCCGAGGGGGGATTTGAACTCGCGAACACTTTGAATTGCAAATGCGATGTGTTTCCAACTGAGCCTGCTAACACAAACAATATATTTGAGATTTCGATTAACATTAAATTCCATTTATTTTAAGCAAAATGATTTTTCGGTTTCGAAGCAAAATTATGATTTGAAATGTTACCCAAAAATATTGTTAAAATATTTTGATACAAATTTGGAGATGACTTTCACACAAATTTTTTTTATTATTGACTGTGAAAAACTACTTGCACTATATATATATACATATATATATTTAGTTTATATGTAGATTTAAGCCACTTTTTTATAAGGTCACAATGTATGGCTTGTTGCACTGGTATAAAATTACAGATTGGCAGACCATTGGCTCATCATTGGACTAATATAGGCAACACGAATTTCACATTATAATTTGATAAAGGTGTAATTTTATGAATTTTTTGTATTACCGGTATCGGTTTAGCATTTTTGAAGCGAACGTCTAAAATTTTTTTCATTGCGTTATATTCTTGAACTGATGAAAACCCACTATTGATGTTCGATAAATTTTGGGATGATCCAATCGAACAATTGTATTGGCATCAATACTATCAATACTTTGAGATGAAGTGGTAACTGTAGATTAACTCGTGTGGCCATTCTTTTAACTGTTCCACTTATTCCATCACAAGGTCATTCGCCGTGTGCTGTTGCAAAAAAATTCCATTCACAATTTACGCCATAGTCTTTTTCATAACATAAAATTTTTATATAAAATATTTGTAATTTTTATATTGTTGAAGTACACGATCCGAAAAGAAGTGTACTTTAAAATCTTTAAAATAAAAAAAATTAATCATCGATAATTTGATAAAAGAAAATAAATTCGAAATTCGATAAAAAATAGAAATAGTTACGATCACATCATGAATAGTGACTTACAAATTCCATAATTTGGAGTAGAATTTCGGGAAAATTAATCAAAAAAATCGAAGATGTCCAACTTTTTAAAAATCTCGATTTCAATATTCAAACGTGATTAACTAAGTGATAATGATTTCAGATAATTTTCAAAAAATTTTTTCTGAAACTACAATCAAAAACGAAAAAAGTGACCACCATTTTTTTTGGATATGGATACTTATCACAAATCTATAATCAATTAAAAATTTTTTTACCCGAAAATTTCAAAAATTAATAACTCAATAACGGTTTGGAATAAAAGACTGAAAATTAGCATGGAAATTTCAATATTTGAACATATTAAAAAATTAGCGAAATCGAAGAGGGTCGCGCCAAAACGCGTTCGATTTGGCATGGAATGCCACAGGTGCAGTAAAGGGTATAAAACTATAGATGTGCAGACCATTGGGCGATCATTGGGCTAATATAAGCAGCACGAATAGGGCCGATCATAGTCGATATTATTGGGTTGATATTGGGCCCCCTCGTTTCATGCACATCGGGTCAACGCAGTACCTATGGTTACGATTATATAATGTCTTTTACGATGGGGCCTATATGAGGCCAATGGTACCATCGGCAAAGGCCGGGTAATTTCTGCATGGAAAGATCTCTCTCGGCCAGATTTGACGGAGAAGCGTGTCCTACTTCACGCCCCAATACATATATGATTCAGCAAAAAATTGTAAAAAGCATTCAATAATGATGTCTTAGCTTACTCAGAAAATGTAATTATTCTCACCCTGAGTATGTCATACAACAATATTTACTGTACCTATATCGTCATATATTTTTCTCATATATATGTTTCTCATGGTTATACTCACAAAATATTTACAATTAGAGATTGTCCGACAAATTTTGAAGGTCTGAAGGGTCTCATTAAACACAGATGTTGGGTTGAGTACTCACACGTGTCTTGTCGCACGACAATAAATGGAATATATCCTTGCTATGTGTTCTGCACGCGACTATGTTGTCCTTCGAAATTGCCATGTTATTGTGAATATGTATCTGAAGTGTGTAACGGAACGTTCAAAGTAACATGGAGGGAATTTTCTATTGAAAATTGACCTGGAAATCCATATAGAATTGACAAAATAATTTACGAACTATAGGGCATAGTGCCATATATTTATGCATATTGACAAAAACATATCACATTCCCGAGAACATTTGTATTTATGAGGAAATTATTTATAAGCACATAAGGTAAAACCGGGATAGATGGACAACATTTTCTTCAATTTGTCATAAAAAACGAAATATGTATTACTTTAAACGCATATTTTTTAATATTAGTTATACTTTTTGGTGAAATGAATAACCATAAGAAAATTTTTGAAGATCATACGGTGCATAACTGAAACTTAGCAAAAGGTCCGTCTCACCCGATGGTCCATCTATCTCGGGTTTATATCCTACAATACGGTAGTTTGAGGTTAGATTTATGGCGCATCGAATGTTTAATTTCGATTATGACCGAAGTCTTTGATACTATTTTTATAAAAAAACAATGCATACGACACTTCGAGTCTGATACATTTGAAATTTTATGAAAATTGGCATTGTATATTTAACTATGTTTCCAATATAATATTTATAGTGAAACTACTTGATTTTGATCACATTCGAAAAAAAATATTCGATTTATAGTATGTATTTATGAATAATTTCTTCCAAAATACTCATCTTTCCGAAAATGTGTTGTTTATTTTCTCACGTCGAATGTTGATGCATTTTAAACAAAAAAAAAATGTCGGGTGAAGAGGTTAAAAAGAGGCTTGAAATTTTGACTCAGGTATTTCTCTGAATGTGAAGAAATCAAAATGATAACGCTAATTTTTTGAGCATTCCCGAGTCGAAATTTACGTGCTACTTTGAACCTTACAATTGGCATTTCGTGAAATTCTTCAGGAGCAAAGAAGGTTGTTTGGATATATTTTAATTGAAAATGCAACTCCTCTTCAACACCTCGACGAAGTAGTTATATATTGCCAAATCTTCTATTCTAAGGCGCTGCAAAGGAGGACCTGAAAATAAACCTACTGTTAGTTCCCAAGTGACCTTTTTCCCTTACCCCGCAATTGTCAATTCCGCTTTTATCTTATTTTTGTCTTTTACAAACATATTAGAAAATCCGCTTTCTATCGCGCATCGTTTCCACGCATTAAATTATCATGGCAGCTCACTTTTGCAAGTGCCAGCATTTAAACTAGATACGCAGCATCGCATCTCGGATTATGTTAACGTTTTATTCATATTAATATTATAATTATTCAATAAGATTTAATTTATAACGACATCGACTTTGTTAATTATTTAAGGCACACGTTCATATCTGTGGGAACGCAAACCTTTTATTCTTCCCAAACGATATTCAATGCTATCTTTTACTTTGCACAAAATTCTAAGAAACTATCCAAACCTAAAGAACTATCATATTGTGCGAACTCAACTACATGCAACCGAGAGAATGCGTTAACTTGCTGACATTACTAAATTTGCTTCTCGCATATTTCATCGCTAAAAGTCAGTTCTCGTTCAAAGCAACTCAAAGCATCAACTTCAATTTAAATATCAGATCTAAAATCAAGTAAATTCCAATCCAGTCAGAATTCAAGTGTTAATTCATAATCTATGTTTTATTTTATTCTTAAATCTCTACTCAGATATTTTCTCTAACATCGTACAGTGCTTTCGAGAGCTCAAAATTTACAGTTTATATAATTATTTTAATTATTAGTAGTAAGACTACTTTTATATCATTGTGTATGTGAAATAGTGAATCAGTGAGTGAAATCCAAAGTGAATATTATCAACCGTCAAATTGTGACGTCATTAATAAACTATCACATTCGACATAAAGATTCACTCTTGTAATCCAAAATTTAGATAATGTATATTAATCAATAAATCAAAAATAGTGTATTTTTGTGTCTAAATCGATAATTATTCCTTAGATCATCAAATACCTCTCATAAAATTTAATCCACCCACATTGCACTTCAACTACGCATAGTAGTGGTGAGTACGATCCTCCACCAAAAAAATTAAATAAATAAAAAAATATGTCCAAAACCAACTGGGACGTAACACTACACAGACAAATGCATTTGTCATAAAAATGCATTTTTTTCATAAAAATTGGGGAGCATGGAAAAAATAATAAGAATATAAACAAATAAACAAAAAATTTTCACAATTCAAATCATTGTTTTTATTGCGATTCAATGATATTATTTTTATTTCAATTTATTTTTTTTTTTTTTCATCACTATCTGTCATGTGAATAATCCAAAATCTTCGCTGGATTAATAAAGTTTCATCATGACTTTATGTGGCCTGTCAACCACCACATCAACGCATATATTGTTTTTCCTCGATCCATTTTTTCGTCTTTTCTCTTCACTAATGAACAATTCATTCTGAACAAATTCATTGCCACAAATTTATTTATTTTGCATTTTGTTTCCGCCATCAATGCAACCGTTAGACTGCATAAAAGTATGCATCCAAGATGTCGGCGTGCGCGTCACTACTACGCGACTCATTTGTTTAATAACTGCACGAGGTGTTGAGAGATGATTTTTTTAAACATTATAGGAGTAAGAGGTCCTGCGGAGATTCTGCTTCTTAGTTTATCAAAACATAAAATAAGACAATCTTGTGCTAGGTTTAAAGAGCACGTACCAAAGTAGATTCAAACATCGATTTAAATAGGTTTTCGAGGTTCAATGTAGAAATGATAGGGCCGACGAGGACAATATGATGTCTATTCAACTATTTGGAGTACTTTAGTAGGACAAAAATTTCGACTCGGGTTTTATATAACAGATAATTTTTACTATTATTTTTGTTATTATTCTCTTACTTCTCATGACTCTACCAGCATTGCAACGAGCCAAAGAAGAGAGGCTATAGCCTATACGTATACGTATATAAATTGAAGAAATTCAAGCGATGAAAGAATCTAAGACGTCAGAATTGGGTTTTAAAGCATCTGGAGTTTCAAAAAATATTTATTCGATTTTTTGTTGACCTACATTTGAAAAGAGAACTTGATCTGGGAACCCGAAGCTAGGACCATCTATATTGATGATAACTTCCAATGTTGTACACTCAGCTACCCGCACTTATTCTCATTATTTTCAAAAAATGGTATCTTCTACATTACATATTACTTGGTATGAACACTAGTTGTATTTTTATGCAGAACAATTCATGTGTATGTTCTTTATTTAATCTGAGTTACTTCTTGAATACACAAAACTTATTTGGCAAATCAGTCCCGATTTATGCCTGCAAATATGTGAACTTCTTCTAACCGCGTCTTTTCAACGATTCTTCAATCATCATGATACGTCTTCTATTTTCAAAATAGATTGAACATAAAGAACTCAATAGTTTAATCTAAAAACAACATTATCGTTTGTCACAAATTTATCACCAAAATTTAAATAGACGAAATATTTAACACAAACGTGAAAAATCTTTTACCATATTTGAAGATATTTTTTTTCTTTTGTACTAAAATAGAATACTTGAAATATTATTGAACTGCATAGCTATATATGCGCTCATGGATTTCAAGTGATATCATGCTAATATGTATATCCAATTCCAAATGAGAACCCTCTTTCCAGCCTACCATTGGATTAATGCCGCGGATAAGTCTTAAAGCTATAAATGAAAAAAATTTCGTTAGCTATGTATACTGTACACTACGATGAACCATTCGTTACAAGGTCAAAAACCTTTATAGCATTATATTTAGGTCCCGCAACTGAGATTCAAGTATTTGAAGGTATAGCAAATTTTGTTTGCGACCCTAATGCCGTTTTTCATCTTTACTGTGATGTTCCGGATTTTTTTTCGCCTCGTAGACCAAACTGGTTTGAAAGGGTTGCATACGCTATATCGACCAGAGGGTGTTCAAAACGTGGTTTACAGCCTAATTTTTGTCCCAAACCATAAAATGTTCGAACAAGGCCGACGGTCCCCCCCCCCCCCCCCCCCCCCCCCACAAACACACACACACACACACAGAGGTGAGCGAGTAAAATGGGTAAAATGGAATGTTTGCTTGTTACGATAAAATTTGCCGCGAAATTTGATGCGATATAGTATTTCGGGACGAAGTAAAAGAGCATAACGAGGTATGTGCTGAAAGCGTGAAGATAGTGTGCTTTAATTCGCACCTGCGAATGCGATTATATATTTACCCATAAGTATACATGATTGCAAGCAATATTACAGGTGGCAGAGCTGTTCATATGTTGTATTCCTAATTAATGAGACTTGTGCTTATGAATGAATGATTACGTATGTATAGACAACATAATTACGAAATTCGTTGCTATCATACAGTCAAAAGTAAAGAAGCGCTATTGCTAATGGACCCGACACTTATATATATTCGCATTCACTATCGTCATAAGAAATTTTTTATTATAACTGTCGGAGTTTTTCAAATAGTTTATTTCCCAATAGTATATATTTAAACAATTGTCTTTTTATGAAGGTTTTGTCTCAATCCTGGGGCAGAGCTTCTGTGAAAATCGATTCGATCATATGTATATTTACAAGGTTCGACAATGAGTAATTCAGTTAAAGTTTGTCCATCCACCGGTATTTTTTCTGAAATTTAAGGTTTGTATATACGACACATTATTTTTTGATGCGTCAGTTGAAAATATAGATTCATTAAGCAATTCATTTCAATAATACTAATAGAACTCATTATCCATTTTATCAGCATTCTTATGCACACTTACTTATATGTATATTAAAAGCAATTTTCCATACTATAATAAAACTAATCTATTTCAAATGACTATTTCATTGTTACGAGAATTTAGAAAATAGTGATCAATACTGTTGATATGGAAGAAGTTTTATCAGCAACAGTCCCAATACATGAACACATATATATATGCATAAATGTATGCTTACGTGTACTCACGCAGGGAGGGGGGGGGGGGGGGGGGGTAATATTAGCTAAGTTATGGAACGGCATTGAGCGAAAGAAGGAGAGCGGTGAAGAAGGAATTATGTGAAGCGATCGAGACGGTATTAGCTCGATGGTTCGAGGAGAATTGACGGTGTATAAAGATGGTAGTTGTGGTGGTTGACAGTAAATGCCGGTGAGCGTGAGGTGGCGGAATGGAAGGAGGGATTTCTCGACCACTCTCAACCGGGAAAAGAGGCAATCGAGTGCTTTGACGACACAGAGTGGCGCATGTTCAAGGTGGGGAGAGCTCGATGTACCCGCCCGTGCATCCAACCATCCGTGAGTCCTGGGCTCGAAGAAGTGGGGCCTCTACCCGCTCAAACTTCGTGAGGCCCGTCACAGTAAGGGCCCAAAGGCCATCCAGTTCGCTCCTTCATCTACTTTTAAAAATTTGTTCAATTTCGTCGGTGATACTGGCCAACGTGTCAATTGGTGATTCTAAACACGTGTCAACTAAACCGTGGTAATAATAATGTAAATAAAAAAGAGTAAGTGAACAAAAAAGGAAATGAGGTTGATCATTCATTTGAGTATAAAAAAGAAAAATTAAATTACAAAAAGTTCAGGAGGGAAACGTGAACGTAACGCATTGAATTAATCAGAAACACTTCCGACTATTCATCTATAATATTTAAATTTTCACGGTAGCAAACCAAAATATTCAATAATGAACGAACGTAATAGTGATAATTATTCAAATTTACTAATGAAATACAGTAAAGTGACAACCAAGTGAGAAATACTACTGAATCATCGTTATTGTCTAATTTTATAAGTCGATTACGTTGAAATCAATGATACTATCAATTTTTGAAACGAAATTGTGAATACCGATACAACAATCGAAACCGCTTCATATTTGATCTTTTTCTGTTTATAAATGTTCGCACGGTCAATCGGGTTGTTCAATACGACCGCATCTAAATTATTTCAAACCATTACCTGCACAAATTAGCCACCAAGAAGAGTTAGAGTATAGTTGAAAAAGAAAACACATAATGACATGAATGTACTTTTATTTTCTCTTTGCATTCCCTTCCCACTACTTTTGATTTGAATTCATGATGTCTAGTTTGCAAAGTAAATTCTACACAGACTGAAAACAGTGATAAAAAATATAAATAAGCCAAACAAGAAAATATCACGGGTGACAGTGTCTTGTTCAGTGGATAGTTTTGTAAGAAAAGGTCCCGCGGGCAACAATACCACTCTGGATACCACGCTGCTCATATGTAAGTTACAACTCTTCCATGATCAGTCACCTGTTTCACATATTCAACATCATTCTATTCTATTTTCAATAATCGCAAAGTGATAATTACTAATTGAGTGTGAATAAATCATATCCGCTACATTTGAAAAACTTTGAGTTATAAAAACGAATAGTCAGATATTGTACATGTTATATGATAATTTAAATATGCAGAATAACTGTTATTGTCGAAACCATATAATTCTTTTGTGACAGTCATGTAATGACAATGAATTTTGAATGAAACATGATGAAAAATAAATTTAGACCGACAAATTATCAAAAAATTATGTGAAACCATGATAGATATGATCAATATCCATATGGATGTTAAAATATCTGTATGCAAAAATACTTACATACAAAAATGTGTATTGATTCCAAATGATGGACATGATTACTTTTTCGATTATGAAAGTCATAAGAATTAAATTTATTCATATGCATTTAATGAAAATTATTACCCAATGGTTGAAGGTTGTATTTTGTATTTATATAACATAAAAATTCATCATATTTATCAAAATTTAGTTGAATATTATTTAATTAATAGATTAAAATAGTATGAATATATTGGTTAAAAAAAAAACAAAATAATCTTATGTCTGTGCAGATGGAACTTGACGGTCATATTTTAATTATGGCTGTCATTAAATAAAATTTTATAACTAAACTTCTTGTGATTTGAGTGAAGTCATGTGACGTCATATAATCGTCATATGGCGTCACACCTCTAGATATGTTTATGTCTATTTGATATATTTCGCACTGAAATCATTTCCCTCCTAGTGGTAAAAATCTTTCAAGCTTGATCTATCTTAAAACCATCTGATGGGAGGGGGGCTACTATAATGATCAATTACCCATTTTTGTTTCTTTTATTATTTCAATTATTGAATATTCTTCAGTTGCAATGAATATTATTTTCTTCTGATGGGAAAATTCCATATGCAAATATCACAATGTATTAGTAACACGAGATGAACATAGTTGTCACATGTTGAAGACTAAGGAGAAGCAATAAGGCATAAGAAGTGCAACAACAAACATATTGAGTATAAAGGAAAAGAAGCGAATGTTGAAGGAAGGGAAAAAGATAAATTGAACAACGGTGGTATTCCCCACTCATCGATGTTGGCGCGACGCGGCTTGCAATGTGGCGCGTGCGCTCTCGGGAGAGTAGGTCAGTGTACCACATTATTCAACATACTACTCAGAGAGGGGAAGCTTCCGACTCAGTTCCGCAAGTAGTTATACTACATATAGTATAACTACTATAGTAGGCTTACGGACTCTGCATTCAAGACTATGAACGCGATACTCGCTTACAAACAGCCCACTCGTCTTATATATTATTCACGTACATATTATCTCTCATACAATATGCAATTATTAATTTTATCAAATTATATTGGTTATTTACTCATTATTTTACATGGACTGTTGTTTCTCGTAATTTTTCAATAATATATAGCCAATAATTTCATCATTAATTCTTGTCTTCCTCGAATTGTACACTAATTCAATTTATGAGAATTTCAAAAAAAAAAAAACGTATTAAACTTGTTCCGAATTTCTCTTCGTCGATGATAACCAACATATGCCTGTGTTACTGATGGCCAAGGTTAGATATGGTCATAACTCCACATCCCGCGTTATGGAATGTTTGTCAACACGTACGAGTGTCTAAATCTTTACGTTTATCTGTTCGTTATTTGAGGTCATTTTTCACATTTTGTCTCTTCCTTACTATGTAAGACTTTAACCTTTACCTCAATCAGCGTCGCACTTTCTCCATTAACCACGTCGTATGTATGTATGTATGTATGTATGTATGTATGTATGTATGTATGTATGTATGTATGTATGTATGTATGTATGTATGTATGTGTGTATGTATATATATATATATATGCATAATAACCTGCTCTTTTCGCTTGCTTTCTATAATATTATTACTCTGTCAGTGTGGACAGCATTGTTATCATCACCCTTGGAAGTATGAATACATATATGCATTTCAAATCAGCAAAATTTTTGTTCTTAAGCAATTTTTCGATGAAATATTTTTACCACAATAATGAGGAAGTACATATAATTTTTACAATGTAATCATTATATCGATATAAAATAAGACGAGCACATGCAGTACACTGCAAATCCAATCGCGATCCAAGTGTATTAAACTTTTCAAGGTTATATTATACATTCACCCAAAAAAAAAAAGTTTTGAATCAAGCCTCGACATAGACTTGATACGAATATTTGGATCAAAATTTTCACAACTTGACGTGTTATTTTTTCATTAGGTCAATGTTCCGCTAGTATTGAGTTCAAATTCCAAATCATTTGTATAGGAATATCAATAGTTTCAGCACTATTAGTCAATTTTAAACTTGATTCAAAACTTTTTTTTTCGGTGTGGTTTTAATGTATTTATTGATTGGTAGCTATTTTTAGCGTTTCATGACGTGTAAATTGTAACTATACATTGAATTAAAAAATTAGTATTTTGAAATAAATTTGAATAGTTAAATCATTTGTTTAATTGACACTTACGGAACTTGCTTAATTCTCAATCTCGATTGGCACCATGCATTTCATTTGTGTCAACCAAGGAAATGATATATATAATGATATAATATTTCGAGCCTATAGCTGTAATACTCAATATATTATGTGACCTCGCGTATACAGGCAAAATAACATTCAAGTCTTCATCATAATATACATAGTGTAATTATAAATGTACGCATATACATACTCTGTTCAACCCAGGCAGAATATTATATTAATTTCACCAAACCCACATAATAAACTTTTACCTCTATCTCGGATTCTTTGATTAGCACGTATGCAATACAACCGGGTTGAAATACCACCATACAAGTCGACACCGTTATGGATAATACCCTCATTCTCCATTCGAGAGAGAATGAGAAAAATTTACCATTACTTCTAAATTAATTGATATGTCTATGTAATATGAATGCTAACGAACGAATGCTAATCAAAATTATACTCAAGAATTGTAAACTGAAATGTGACAACGTTACTTCTTCCGATTTCTGTTAATAGGTAATATTTTAAAATATTAGTTTTTTCGTGTTCTGACAAATATATCACACAATATGATAAATTCTACCTAAATTTAACAAACAATATAATACTTTGCTATATACTACCGACCGTTTTGCATATGGTGCTTCGTTAACTACTTCCACTTACACAAATCAAATATAAATATCCAAGATATTGAGGCGTCCGATGGGAAAAGTGCTCACAATAAGCACTGTGAGCTCTTGCAACTGATTAGTCTTTCACTTAATGTCGCATCACTTTCTAGTAGAATGAGCAGAATTTGTCTATATTACTGCGAGTGCTTACATTCATTGATATAAGTTTTAAATATAATTTTCTATTGATACATATAACAACTAAAATTAAATGCAAAATCATATTGAATCATCCAACCATTGTTACATTAAAAATAAATATTTCCTAATCTATAAATACACTTGTGTAATCCTATGGCTTTATATATTATTAAGAATATTTCTTAGAATCCCATCTGTGTCCGCACACACATATTATCACATACAACGTTCGCATCGTTTTGAATAAAAGCTACTTTTTCTCTTAATCATGCATAAATTATGTTCAATATAAAACTATTAGCGGGTCACACTTGACCCAAACACAAGCATAAATTAATACCACCGTAATTACACTGCTCAATAAACGGATTATTTTATATAAACGATGTGTTTTTGTTAAAAATTTATTTATCTTATGTGTATTGTTACTAACCGATTCATAAATCACTAGTACCTATTCAACCCGCTCTGAATTGGATATAGCGTACGTATATTTATCAATATTGTGAAAATCTCTGATGATACTCTCATTCACGTATTATGAATTAAAAACAATACAGTAGAATCTCCATCACCTTCACTTTTGCATACCAGCTGCCCAATCATAATTTCAGCGTACGGTGCGCGCCTTTCAAAGTTCATAATTTTTAAGATTATATTTCGATATACATGTGCGAACAAATTTTCTGCGCACTCATTCTAGTTGCTTGCACATGAACTACCAAAGTCATAGATGATAAAAATCCTGGAGAGTATTGCTTCAATGCGACCCTACGGTCCTGAAGAAATCGCATTATGACCGTGATGCAGAATTGACCAAATTTCTGACAATTGACTTTTTAGAAAAGGATACAACTAAATTTGATCTGTGTGGGTATGTATGCATGTGCTTCTCATGCGCGTACGTACTGGATGACCAATTTGAAGTTGGAGTTATATAGTTGGGAAAATTACATTCCTGAAAAAATAGATTTTTGTCTTCTTAAATGAGATTAATTTTTTTTTTTTTTGAATATGGTATTTTCCAAGACGAAATCATCGAACAAATGTGTAACTGAATCTGCATGCATTTTGAATTTTCAAAATGTGATAATATATAAAATTGTCCTTTTCTCCTGTTACTTCTGCTGTAAGTACGTAGTAAAAACATGGATGTCACGCCTCGTGATTCCCGAATAACTGATGTGGACACAATGAGATGTAGAATAAATAAAATGAAATTAATACAAGTTTATATAAAAAAAATACAAATATTCTGTGGGTTAGCGTACTCATTGAAATAGACTATAGTAAGAGTGACACAATCCACCAAAATAAGTGAAATGAAGAGGAAACCGTAAACAGTTATTACAAAGCATCGTTATGCTGCAAATCCAAGTGTGGTAAATTTTTTGAAGTCATGCATTTATTCGATGAGTATTCAGTATTAACACTTTTCTTGGTGGATTGATTCTCACATAACTTCAAACGGAAAAGTTGAATCGATGAATATAATCAATGATCATCAAATCAATGTATAACTTCAAAAAATGAACATACGTAGATTTGCAGTGTAGTTAGTTTTGAGCACAAATTTTGAATGACATGGTTAAAATTTACTATTATAACGAAAGGAAAAAAAGAGGGTAAGAGAGTATAAGGGTGTATGTAATCCGTCATGCTATTAAATTACAAAAAAAATGTACAGGATTTCAAATTTTGATTAAAATGAAGTTTTGCAGAGAAAAATGCGAAAGTTCTTTTTATGTTTCAAAATTTTCAATTCATTAATAGCTGTGATCACGATCAAAATTCATCATCAAAGGGTTTTGATGAGGTCTTTGTCAAATTTCTGCGAGCTATGGATAAAAGTGAATAAGAAGGTGAAACTTTGCAGAAAAACTTCAATGGAATCCGCCTTTTTAATAATAAAAGGCAATTGTACATTCTTATTGTTAGATATTTATATTATTTTTTCGTACTTTGAATTAGACGTTCAATGCGATCTGTATTATTCTTTGTTTCAATTTTTTTATTATTATTTATGTAATTGAAGAGTATAAAGCATGTAACGAAACTATAACTTCAAATATTTGACTACAGAACCTTTTAAAGCCATCGATGTAAAACTAACTTGACCAAGAACTTTGACGAACGTCTGTCTTTCATGTGACAAAATTTTGATCGTGGCTACAAACCATCAGACATCCGCATTTTTTTTATGTAGACTTCTTCTACATGTTAGATTGAAGTGAAATTTTTTTGAACTATGAAATATTTCTGATTATAATACAAAAATTGAACTAACTCGAGTATTTATATGATATTATTGTCGAGAATCGAAAGTGCCATAATCCCTCTGTTGAAAAAAGGAAAGAACTATTTTCAATTTACTTGATTCTTTCAATGACTTTGTATTGAAGAATATAATTTTTCTGATTATGAACAATATACACTCTTATTTTATAAAATTAGAATCATTTCGATATCTCGACAATTCATCCAGAAATTTAATGTTCAATTTTGGATTTGATTATTTTCCTTGAAATTATGTCTCCCTCTGAAAACTTTTCTCGAGGAACTTAATTTTTCTGATTCACATGATAATGCAACATGACATGTGACATTCAATGTCACTATACATAGAACGCTTGAGAAGTGGCCGCCTATATACATGTAGTTATTAGTAAAAATGCAGTAAACAAATATTGAAGAGCCCAATGATTTTGAATGAAAATATTTACAAGAAATAGTGTAACTTTCTATTGATACATTTATACTCTGTTTAGTTTCCCACATACATTAGTGAAGATATAATGAGAGTATGCTATCAATCATATCAAAAAATTGTGCGTAGGCACTTGCGTGTGGTAGCTGTCCAGACGTGATACAGAGTTACAGCTTGGAGAATCGCCAGGCCGATAAGTAGAACACAATACCGTTAACCCGACAACGGATAGTAAGCTTCTCTATAATATAACTCACGCGCTCGGCCTTTCATACTAGCACACTGATATACACATGCATAAATATTATCTATACATACATGCCTACATATATAGCGTATATGAACATATTAATGCCGTATAGACGATTTTGCTGAGCGTTTGCTTTCCTTTTCAATGTGAAAAATAGCGCGTGCGAATAGACTATACTACATGCAGCGACCTACATATGTTGAGGTGAAATGTGATCAGTGCACTACTTTACCCTTTTATCATGAATATTTGCTCATTTTGAATACTACCATTGTTATTATTTTTTCGAAGGTTGGTTGTATATTGGGGAGAAAAAGAAATGCAGACGTTTTTTTTACTTTCGTCAGATTTTAGTAAAATTCACTACCATCATATAGTCCCTAAATCTGTAATGTAATTATTAATGCTTACAGGAATTCGATATATTTGGAACTTGATAAAGTACATGGAAGTTTACAATGCATCTACAATTTAAACTGAAGGTCTACATTTTTCGAGACAATTTCGTTGCAATGTATTAGACATCCACATAAATTCATTTAATGTTGAAGGTCAAATAAAAAAATAACGTCACGAAGTCGATCTACGATATCATCATTTTTTCGTAAACAATTTCAATTGTGGTGTAACATTTTGGTCGTCTATTTCCGTTGATTACGGCGTCAAATTAGTGAATATGACGGATAATGAGATGATGATCAATTTTTGATCAATTTCTACAATGTCACATACATGTAACGCGAACATTCAGAAAAGTATTCCAAATAGGTTTTTGCTAAACTTCAACGTTTTATATTTTTTTTGCGAAGAATTTTATTTGACTTTGAATGTCTTTGGAAACATCACAAATGTCCAAAAAACGGTTGAAGCACCTTCTGTTTTTTCAGGTTATTAAACTATGATACTTATCATATTCTCTGAACTACGGAAGTATTTTTTTGAATTCGTCATAGTACCATTTATTTTTACAACTAAAAACAAATATATATCTCCCCAAGACTCCAAAAGTCTTCGTGAGCTCTTAATGATATGCTATCCAAAATTTTTATTCAATATCAGTCTCCAATAACTTCTTCGAATCTACAAAATTTCTACAGGAAGCGATTTTGGTTCGCTTTCATTTAATTTTTTTTTTGAATGCATCCTTTGAAACAGGACGTCAATATATATACACATTAAACAATGGATTCAAATGCATACTTTATGAACATTTCGATACTTTAGGGACTATCCTCAAAGTATTCATAGATTTGATATATAACTTTAGGGACTTTTTTTTTATTTTATATTTTATTATGGATATAGTGAGAATCCCATAAAACATGCGTTGTGAATATATATATATATATATATATATTCGTGTTTATAAGTTTATGCGATTATGTTAATACATATAAGTTTGTTGATGGAATGCTGAGTCACTTTCCTCTAGCGGAAGTAGGCCGAATGCGCAGATGCCTTTAGAAATTACACACAACCACTGATAATGTACCTTCCACCATCGGTCAAAGGTAGTATATTTATATACGCTCATATAGTACCCACAGAGACAGACGAGAAATTCAATCGACGCGTGGCGTGGTCAATTTCTCGTCCTTATACCTAGTAATCCCATTGATAAGTGGCTCACCATTGTCGTAGACGAGATGAATTTGGATTCTCCCCCTTTCTCTCGTTATACCGTGATAAACCTCCACGCCAATGGATAACGGTACAAGTGAGCTGCGTCACGGCTCGACGACCCCCTTCGACCGCTACTCTATACTCCAACACCGTGAGGCCCGTCAACAAGGACGGGCTATAATCTACTGACAAAGACGGAATCACCATGTATACACATACACCTGAGCGAGGGAGCAATATGCACATACCACTTCCTATTTTTCACCACATCCACACTATCTTGCTATGCACTCTATTACTCTAATGTTATTTTAGCATACTTGAAAGGATGAAAAAATTCAGCTTACTCATATTTTTCATAAATTATTTTGATAATTTGCCATTCATTATTCAAAACATTCATAAATAAATAACTCAATTGCTAAATAATCGAAATATGTACAGCAATACATTTACAGTAATACGTTATATTTGCAGCGATACAACATTCGGTTGGGCAAATGTATTCGACCATGGCTGCGAGTGGCGTGCTACTAACCTAGTTATTTGGAGCGAGCCTTTTTTTTACGAGGAACAGTGAATAAATGTATACTATATGTCAATATGCATAGTAGTGACAACGCGTGATCTATTACTCCATCAGTATATACAAAAGACTGAAATACAGTCGATTCGTTCAATTTCTTTAGGTAGAATTGATTTTTCGATAGGATGCAAAACTAGTACAGCTGAACTGATGTATTTTATTAAATGTTTCAGGTCCTCGCGGCGCCGTTGGCGGTTGCAACACTCCTAGCAATAGAGTGGATCCTTGGTGGAATCCTGGTCCTCTTTTTCCAACGGTTACCACATCAGGACCATTAAAAACTGACGAGAAGTCTTCAGAAAATCAACACAACTACTGCGAACAGCAACGGAATCTACCCACTGTGCCTGTTCACTCATTTTCATCAGCCCCATCGCTTCAACACCAATATTATCATATCACCAATAATCCCACAATCAATAATAATAATAGTAATAATAAAAATGATAGTAGCAATAATAGTGATAAAAACAACAACAATACAAATAATAATACGGGCAGCGAAAAAATAAATAAAAATTCGTGCTCGACAATCTCAGCTGTATTTACGACTTCATCGTCAACATTCCCAAGTTTTAAGGAAGATTCATTATCCAGATGTTCAAACATCATAAAACCATCATCTAAAACACTTCCCAATCCCTATGATGTACCATTTTCTGCAACTAACCGAAGACAATCGAAGAAAGTACTCACTAATTTACGTGGACCAAAGTCATCAGACTCGACGGACATAACGCGATCAACGGATCAATTACTAAAAGCCAATAGTACAATACTCACGTGTTTATTAACAAGTACATCAACGAGTTTGGGCTGCGCAACGAGTTCATCTACTACAACATCAACATCAACAAATATTAGAAACACAAGTCTCGGAATCACTAAGAATTCAGCCAATATACCATCATTATTATCATCCTCATCATCACGTGAATCAATAACTGGAATATCATCATTGAACGTTAGAATAAAGGCCGAAGATAAATCAGACACTTACACAAATGAGTCATTATCAACAACGTGTGGTACAAGATTTTGTGGGTCGCTATTGAATTCATTACTTTCTACATCACGAGTTTCGACAACAAAACACTCCGATGAAAATCGTCAACGTATTGAGCAATTCCAACATCTTGATCAAACACTAAACATAAAAGTTCAATATTCATTGAATCCATCACCATCGTGTTGTAGTGTATTGGAATCGGGCGCAGAAGCTGAACTTGTAGCTGCATCACCATACGATATTATAAACGATAGCATCTCACGATCACTATCAAAAATTGATGATTGTTGTATTGAAAAAAGCGGTAAACAATCATCAGACATTGTTGTACCACCGCAATCGAAAATTGCAATCGATATGAAGTATGAAACTCAAACAGGACCACCAGGAGGTCCACCGCATTTGACATCGACTGGAGTTGAACCGCCGCACAGTAGCCAGGGTAGTGGACTTGTAGTGTCAGCATCGCCAACTGAAGTTGTTGGCGTCGAAAGTTTGTTACTACCATGGGGAACAACAGGGGCAGACTTTTTGGAGCCATCAGACGTTAAACAAACTGCTGCCGGTATTCAGGATGCTTGGGATACACTTCTGCTTGGTTCATCGGTTGGTGTCGCGACAGCACAATCATTGGCGGAGCTAAAGCCACTTCCACCGTTTACGGGTTATACCGGACATTTAAGTATTAATGGTATACCTGGTCATCACTATCACACAATCGCTTCATCGGCACAACGACCGTCAATGCATTCATCTTCACCCACACCATCCTCTAATCAAGAGTACTACGAATCTCCTGTAGTCTCATCAAGTACACCATGTCCTTCAGCAACTCAAAAGCAGCATCAACATCAGCACCAACACCAAGCGCAGCAACACCAGCTGCAACAACAATTGCCACAATCAACACAACAAGTTGATTATGATATCGAAGACATTGCTGAAATAATTGGATCAGCAATCGCTGACACGACTGTTCCTGGTGGTGGGAATGAACCTGAATCAGAGCGGGACCCAGACACTTCAAGAGATTGGATTGATATTGCAGAGTGGATTGATAATCCATGCTCACCTAAAGCTCATGAAGTAACATCACCTAGTCCATATTCTCAAATTTATGCATCAACAAATCCGATAAATCAATCACACCAGCACGGATCCACGCTGCAAAGTCTTCTTACGACTGGTTATGCGCCACTGCTCCAGGCAAGATTGCAGGCCAGCAATACTGGACTTCAAAATGCATCGTGCGGTGAAACACCATCATCGACGAGCCCATATCCGCCAGTTAGTCCACCAGGTAGAGTCTCCACCTCGTGCAGTCCTGATCATCTGCTTCACTCATCATTTGCAGCGCCATCACATCCACGAAAACGATCACGGCCAACGTCAGCTAATCAAAGTGCTACGAAAAAAAATTCCGTTGCATCGGCACTATCTTATGGAACCGAATCTGGTCTGATTGGTGGTAAAGAAAAACCTGTCCATAGGTGCTCCATTTGTAATAGAGGATTCCTCAATAAAAGCAACATTAAAGTTCACTTGAGAACGCATACAGGAGAGAAACCATTCAGATGTGAGGTATGTGGCAAGGCATTTCGTCAGAAAGCCCATCTAATTAAACATCAACAGATCCACAAAAGAATTGGCAGGGATTAAATTAAATACATATGCACGACAATAACGTGTGCAATTTAATAAAATTTCGCTCTTTGGCTCTGATGAATGTCTCATTCGTCATTGACAAATTATGTCTCGTCATTGAGTCGAATCAAGTTGTTCACCACTATACATTCGGCCACAAAACATCAAATGAATTGGACTGCTGCTAGAAATTGAGTAGAAAAAGAGAAAATAAAGAAACAGAAAAGTATGAAACGAGGTATGAAGCCTTGGGGAAAACTCAAACGTACGCAATGAAGATGGTATGTGTGTGTGTGTGGTAGGTGGGGGGCGTACACACGTTACAATAATTACCAACGTCGTATGAAAATTCTTGAGCATACCACATACATATACTTATCATTGTCGTCAGTGACACACGTGTCCTCCCGCACGATATAATCGTCCTGAAAAACACAATCCCATATTCATATTACTCTGTAATAGAGTAGATGACTATTATGATGATGCGCGTACGATGACTGACATTACTGCGGGAGAAGCGCGACTCATTGTGGTATCGTGCTACAAATGTACCTAAAGCTCTTCTATCACGTGCTCTCAATTTTATATATTTACTTTTATTTATACATATTTGTTAATTTATATTTTTAAAGATAATATTCTCGAAATTTATATTAAGATATTACATTATTCCTTATCTTTGCAACTCATTCATTATTTATTGTGCTACTATCTTCTCATTTATTCTTAATTTTTCCATCTACTTTATTCTCCTTGCAAATATCAACATTCATTCTAGGATAATTCATAGTATTTGATGTATTTGTATTATATCGATTGTATCTCATTCTGCTGTACTATTTTTCAGTGCAGTTTTATTAATTATCAATACTATTGCTATATGATAGTTTAATATCTCTGATATAGTGAATTGAACAATTGTGAAAAAAAAATTTTAACCAATCTAGAAATTATTATGTAAGTATTTCAATTTATACGAGTTATATTGGGGTGAATTTTTGTTGTTCTTTCTTTATCTAACTCTGGTAAGAAATTTTTAGAATCGATTAAAGCGCATTAATTGTTAATTTACCGATTATCATAGATCACAATCAATACAAATGATTTTGCGTTATTTTCATTTACCTATTACATATATACTCACTATTAATATACAAATTTGTTCATATAAATTATTTATTGAAGATTTTAAGTTAAAAATTAAATTTTTTCAATATACATATTAGGAGGATAAATCTCGTGTTGATTTAAGATTTATGTTACTACTAGGGTAATTGATTACATCCAAATGCTGATAAAATGAATTCAAGGCTGTGTTATCTCGTTCTGAAAGGATGATCCACAGATCTCACGTCAAATTGTTATTTTACCATGAAGGCAACTTCATTGATAATTCTTCATATCTATATCTATTCTCTTTTCGCCTTCTCAATTTTTTCTCCTTGCCACATATCTCGTGTTATTTCTTGTCTCATTATTTGAATAATATTCTTTATATCATCTAACGTTTTCTTGTTCAAATCAATATGGCGTGAATACTTTATAAAGTCAGTGAAACATGATTTTTGTGCATTGTGAACAGATAATTATTACATCTTCGGTACAAAGCGTAGCTGGCTATGCAAATACCTTTGTAAAATAATGTAAAACAGTAGTGACGTAAACGAAAATATTACATGTCAAACTTAGATAGAGGCATTAACACTGTCAAAATCGTATCTCAAAAATCGCAATTTTAGGCACACAGTATTCAAATGCTTCGTGAAAATATGTCTCTGAAAATATAATAAACTAAAAAAAAACATGACCGATAATAACAGTAACAGTATTCTACTTATACTCAACTTAAATAATTATGAAACTTGTGTATATATACATGAATCTGATTAATGTGTGAAATTTAAGCAGTTATTTAAAAAAAAAACAATTGTGTCGATTTATTGATAGTTTTTTTACTATTTTATCTTATAATTTACTCTTCACTTTTTATTCATCATACAAAAATGCCTATTATTTGTCAATTATATGTATATATACTTTACTCAATTCCGAAATATTAAAGAAATCTGTCCATTCAGAATCTTGAAAAAGAATAAAAATAAAAACAATAAATCAATAAATGAATAATAGGAGTATTTTTTGAATACATGAATATGCGCCGCATCAAATGAAAAGAAATGACATCAATACATTCGTATGAGTGTATGTCATGGTTGAATTCTGAAGAAAGCAGTATGATTTATGTAGTAGTATACGGATCCGCATACGATTTTTAATTAAGCATTTAATATGTTCATGTGCTTCAACTTATTTCGGTATAATTCTCGACCAAAATACATAATTCCAAAAAATACGTGTTTGATATGATGATTATCTATTCAAAATAGTATATTGTGCAATGAGAGAGGAATGGTGATGTTTTTTGACGAGTGTGAAGCTTGTTGGCCCGGTCGGAGTGAGGGCTGCAATCATGCGAGGCAAAAACATCCGTTCATTCCGAAATTCGCCTCAAATTTTTCTTGATAAGTATACGAAAATGGTGACTTTTCAAGTGTCATTTATAGTGATAATATCCCGAGTCAAAATTTATATCGTACTTCCATGCTCATAGAAGCTCTTTGAACGTACCTCTTATGATTCTCCTAAGTCCTATAGGATCCTTCTTCGCGCCAGTAAGTGGAAGAAATCCAAATTTCTGCCATCTTACAGGAGTAAAAGAGTATCTAAATCATATTGTATGCATATTGTACAAATAAAGTATGAAAGTAGGACGTAAATTTCGACTTGGGACGACCATTTTTTTGTCGAGAGAATAACTGAGGTTATGTCTTCTTGTGGAAAGATATTACTTCATAATTAAAAAATAAAAATAATCCGAACTAACTTTTGTGTATATGTATCAACATACATATACTTCCACACATAAAAAAAAATTGAACTTAATATTTCTTTGGTAAATTATTTGAATGTTTTTTTTTATTATTCTAAATTACAATCTACATGAGTAAAGTACTATAATCGTATAAAATAATTTTTGACGCATTCGAGAATTTTTGCAATAAAAAAAACAATCCACGATCGATTAAATGAAAGAAATGAAATTTAATAATTATTTACTCTGTATTAGGAGTACTTTTTACCATGCTTAGCGTATAAAAATTATTCAAATAATTTTTACTCCCGCGAAGGGTAAAAATTCCTATCACATATAGTAATATTTATCTCAATTGTCATTATATCCCAAGGTAACTTGAATACAGGGTAAATTTTGCGCCGCATTTCACCGTAATTTTCACCCGAAAATTCTCTCGGTGTACTCACTGCCAAACACCAGAATTTTCCCATATTTTTTTGGTGTTGGTTTTATTAACATGTCAGGTATCTTGAGTTAAAACTTTTGTCTCCCTTTAATTTTTCTAGTAGTCGATTAAACATCCTATTGATCTTGCCGACCTATCATCAATTTTACATTGAATCCGAAAAACCTCTATGAATCGAGGTTCGAACTGACTTTGATGCTTCATACACTCAGCACAATTTTATTTCATTTTATTCTACTTTAAACTTAGTCACAAAACCTCTTCAGCACCTCTAACTTTATTATATGTAATATCAATGCCTATTTGCAGCCTACTTCATACCTCATGCAATCATACAATTCCCCCTGAGGCAATGTATTGTTTCATTTTGTCTGTTTAGGAATGATTTAGTGTTTGATTCACAATTTTTGTCATTTACGAGATTCAATATTATCATTGGAGGGTAATTAAGGGTTGAAAGTGATTGAAAAACTCGAAAATATCCATCAACGATAACTTTCATACAATTTACTAGTAGTAGGGGAGGCCAAGAGAGGATTTCCGGAGTTACTCAAGCGCGTCAGATTAAAATATGAAGGCGATACCTTGTACCCTGTTGAGTACCTGATGTAGTGAATATAAAATCTTAATATAGAGCCGCGCACCTGATATAAAGGATCAGAATTGTGAAAAAAAGTTGATCATTTGCAATTCTCGAGCGCGTCAGATTAAAGTAAGGTGAGTTAATTACATTGAAAGAGGTGTACATAACAATAGTTTGACAATTTTTGTGTAACGTAAGAGCGTGGGAGGGTTACAAAGTTGTAAAAAAAAATCGATGTCTGGACATTCTCGAGCGTGGTTCAATTTTTTTTTTATTTTGAAGGAAATAATGCAAAGAAAACGGAAAACATATAATCTGACTATTTGCACGAGCCGAAGCAACAATAAATCACCGATAAAGTTCAATGCGTGCAGCTGAGCGATGCCTGTATTCCCCACTCCGGGTCTCTATTTCTCTCTTGCCCCATCCCCACATGGCTGTTGTCAGATTTATGAAAATTTCTCCGACTTATAATCGTCAGATTAGGAGTCAGCACGTCTACGACATATAAGATGAACCATATATATCTTAATCTGACGTGCTCGGGTTTCTCAAAATGGCGATTTTTTATGCATTTTTTAACCATCGCCGAGAGATCGCGATCCAAATTGTCAGATTAAGCTATGAGAGCTTCCTTTGGATGTACTTAACATCCCCTAAAAAAGTCTGACGCGCTCGATTAAATTTTTTTTCCAATTATCAACCCTTGCGTACATCCACCCCCATCGCTGAAACCGTCAGATTAACAAACTTCCGTTATTAGACATACGTGGCGCGTCTATATTATCAAAATCTGACGCGCTCGAATATTCCCATCGATCAGTTTTTTTTATATTTTTGAACCTCTGTGAACCCTCCCCCCGCTGATGAACGGGTAAACTTCATAGGACATTTTTATCTTAACTTCATGTAATCTTCGAAATCCAATAGGTCTCCACGACGCTTGAGAAAATCGCCATTTAGCATCGTGGGCTCCCCTACTATAGTACATATGCCCTATAAATAGCATTTATTGCACTCCCTCAAAGGCTATATTAGGGTTCAGTATCTGAAGTGCACCGGCTAATGGGATATAGGCATTCAATCAAATTGAAAATAATAAGTATTTTTCCGGAAAAATTTCGTACTTCAATGCCATAACTTCATTAATGAGGTAAGATTATATTAATAAAACTAACACCAAAAAAAGATGCAAAAATTTTGACGATCAGCAGTAAGTTTCAAATTAGTACTTAAAATGTTATCAATGTTCAATATTTTTCCATAATACGAGTTATATTATTCGTTTTAACAGACGAAAATAAATTGAATGAAATTTTCATAAACTATATAGCAGTGGTGTATATATCATATCGAATAAAATGTTGGTACTGAGATAAATAATAAAATAACAGCATTGGTATAACATTTAGAATTCTTGAAAGATATAAAGAAATCAAAATATATCGAAATAATAATTTGTATGAAATATATACGCTATTGATATGTTCATTTCGTCATGTGTATGAAATACATTTTATTCAGAAAATACCTTGTTTTTGCACTGCTTGCCAGCTAGAGCTGGGGAGAATAAATGACTTAGGCGGAGACAGAAAAAACAAATGTAGCTTTACTTGAAATCAGGATTGTATGGGTCTATGTAGGTTTGTCACCAGATCTTCCTTTGCATTTCACAATGAAAGATTTGAGAATATCAAAATAAAAACAAACTACTTGAAACTGTCAAGAAATAAGTAGTTGTATTCAGTACTGATATATTTCTTAACTATACCTTTTTGCTCTTGAAGAACCTAATCAAATACCAGTGATGAAGTTTAGAGTGCAATCCAATTCACTCGCATCCCGAGTCGAAATTCAAGTCTTACTTCCAGCTTCTAACTCCTCCAGTATGGAGCAGTTAGAAGTAGAAAAGCATATCCTAACACAACGTTGCTTCCAATGTGATTTAGATACTCCTTTACGCCTGCAAGTGGAAGAAGTCCAAATTTGCAGGTCGAAAGTTGCCGATGATTTTACGGAATCCGCCGACCGATCGCTCTTTCGGGAAGTAAACAAAAGTAGGCTTGAAAAGAATACACATATAGGCTTGAAATTTCAATTTTTGAGGAGATGAAGGTGTAAAGAAGGACTTCATAGGACTTGGAGTATCATATGAGGTTCAAAGAGCTCTTAGAAGCATGGGAGAAGGACATAAATTTCGACTCGGGATTCAATCCAATATTTATTTACCTGTGTTCAATAACTTTATTATTTTCAGTCCACGCATCTCATTCTGCATTTTTAAGACTGTATTATGTCTTCGGCTCCATCTCAACGCCATGGTTACGTGAATTAACTAATATTTACTTCATTCTAGTATTCTTTTTTCTCAGGGTATATTGAAAAAAATTATGCTGGCATCAAATAAATAACATTTGATTCAAATTAATGTTAATGGTTCAAAACAAATATTTGGTTCAATTATACAATTAGATTGCCTTATTCGAACAATTTTTTTTTCTCAGTGTGGGGTTACAATAAGATGATGAAAATATACACATCATCTCAGGTGTATATAGATAAACCAAAATTTTTTTTGATTACATTCTCAAATTGTACTTACGGGACAATACTTGCTTCAATCATGTAACAAGATTCTCAGTTGAAAATATCATTTTATGTATTGAATAAATGTGGAGATATATGAGCATATATTATAACTTTTCATGCAAGCTTGCTTATATAGTATATAGTATATGCATATATATGTACATGGATAATATCAAAGTATTAGTGGAACGCAATAAGATCCTGTAGAGCAACTTTGTGAGAGTATATATAGCATGTGGTGGTAACTACATTATTGGATTCTTGAAGAAAGTCTTTCTCTGTGGTTGCCAAGAACGAGTTGATTGCATGGTCAAAGAAAAATAGAGGGGCTTGAGTGGCGGGGAAGATAAAAGACGCAAGAAGAGAAGAAGGGCAAAACAAATGAAGTGATGGTTAAGTATACTTGGTCGGTACCAGGTACCGGTGCGATCTACTTACATGGCATACTTAGCAACTATTTCGTTTCAGGATCTTACACAGAGTGAGCTCATTCTAACCACGCTGTCCAGTAAGTATACAATCATATGATGCGTTCATCATGAGACATGTCTATCAATATATATAGACAGAAATTGACACAGTTACGCATATTAAATATTTCTAACTTTATTTTAGTGATAAAAATTCATAATTTTCGCTTTATATAAATACATCATACAAACTGATCAAAAATCACTAACATTCATCCATAATAAACTGTTGAATAGAAGCAATGATACACCGATTCAATATAAATTAGGGCAACGGGTGTGCGAGCATGCTCATCAGGAAATTGGTAACGATATGTTTACTTTCGTACACTCAAAGAATTTTCAATTAAATATTACCCCGTCACCCGTGTAAGCCTGGGACATAACAATATTTGATAAAAAAATGACCCTGTGCCGGAGTAAAATATATCCTTAATTTGCGTAATATTTACTTCAGTTCATATTAAAAAATAACTTGAAATGTGTAATTTTCTATCAAATATCGTTATGTCCCAGTCTTAACATGGATACGGGGTAATATTTACTCGAAAATTCCCTCAGTATATATACGTACATGATAATTATATCCAATTTTTGGATGTATACGATTTATGATTTACACGTTGTTTTCCGGTCCCCCGATAAATGCATCAGATTAATATTATACATATATAAAAAAGTATGCTTATGTATATATCCTATAATAAAAATTTCCATTTGCCGGCAATAAAGGCCATTCAGTTTTCAATTCTTATTTTCATCCAGCGACAAAAATGATTGGTGATATGATTACCAATTCATGTATTTGAATATAATGCAATTACATCTAGTATTGAATGTATTGAAAGTTCAAACTATGAAATCTTTATTCGAATCTAACATTCATATGTATTCAGCAACATGACTATTTTTAATAGTGCGACTCATTTTCATTTAAAAAAATATATATTTTCAGTCTCATACAGACGACATATTTATATTGAATTGAGTAATATTTGCTTTATTCTACTATTTTCATCCGATGGATATACAGGGCTCCTTTCATGATTTTCCTCTCTACAGGTTTCCAAGTCTCCTGCGTTTGTCTTTCACATCTACTATAACTCTATTCGTTGTTTCTTCCCGACCCACGCCTCTTGTAGAAGATTGGGGTACCTCTTCAACGCGTCCCGAGCACCGAGGTCCGAGACTATATAGACAGCTACGGAGAGAGTACTGTATAGCGTGAACTCATGTACAGAAGAACATCTATATCTCCATGCACACATATGCGCGAGGCCTTGTTCCGTGACCTACATAATGCAAGGCCGTTACACTCATAATACGCTCGATGAGAACTGTGAGGGTGCCTTGACGTCAGTGAACTTCCCCGGCATTACATGAGGTTCTATATAATCCACAACATATTCAGATCAATTTTATAAGAAAAGTAATTTCCATGGTTTATAACTCATGAATTCGTACATAAGCACATGAAAATTTATGGACCGTAAGCCAATCTTGAGACGATAGATTGCTGCGGTAAGTTTGGACCAGTTTTTCGGTTCGAAAATAATTCTTTCTTTTTCCGTTTATTTTAAACTATGTTTTAATAAGCTAACATATATCTATGATTTTCATACGTAGGCCACGCGATTTCATGAGTGGCTTGAGGGAATAGTTTGGAAATTACTTATACATGTATAAAAGTTCAATATGGCGAGTTTCAAGTTTCAGTAAAAATTACATTTATATTTGATTTGATCGATTTATAGAAGATTTAATATTTCATTTAATTTTATCACAAATACAGATATATTGAAATCCAAAAAATTCCTTGGAGACCATTTTTTTTTCTATTTTTTTCCAAATTTCCCATGAACATGACATAATCGGAAAAAACAGAGAAAAAGTACTGAAGCTCCTGTCTCTTATTTCAATAAATATGTGACAAAATATATGAAGTTTGTCGTCTCGAGCAAAGGCAAACTGCTCTTTCTTCAAACAAAAAAAACAATTTCTCCCCCGTTAGACACGATATTTTTTTCAGTAGTTGTACAAAAATGATAATTATTTGGATGTCATCTGTAGTGATAATATAACGATATTTCATGTCGGCACAAGAACTTGAGAAATAAAAAGGATTAAGGGGACCTTCTGGTCTAGCGGACGAAAATTCGATAGATTTTCAACTTTTTTTTTTGTTATGAAAAAAATCAACAATGCTATTCAAACTTTTTAAATATATTTTATCAATTATAATCTTCACAAAAATTGAAAAAAAAAAAATAAAAAACAAAATTATTATTAAAAAAAAATGGCCCCAAAGTTGTTCCTGTAAAAAAAACCGACCTTGCTGACGGGAATGGTTTTGGCTTTTCTACTCATCTAAAATCAAAAATAAAAATTGATCCTCAATTGTTATGGATGTATCTATGGCAGGAACTAGAATGAAACAAAGAAAAAAAAATTGACAAAATGACACGTTGTCGAAATGAAAAGTCTGAAAACAGCCTCATTTTTGCAACGTTTTGTTTATAAAAAAATTAGAAATATTTGACAGAAAATTTTTATTCTAGTTCCGACCATAGCTGCTAGTGTACTCGATAACGTGTTCAAATTTGAGACAAATCGGTCTAGTAGTTTTTTTCAAATCATTCCCGCGAGACAAAAAAAAAGTCGTTTTGAGATAAACGCGTTTGAAGTTAATAATAGCCCCTTCTACCTACTTTGGCGCTGACCTTTAATGAGCTATAATACTTGAAATACTGTGAATATCATTACCAATTTTTCGCAGTATAATCTTAAGACACTATACTTTCGGAATATAGAAGAAAAAAAAATCAATTTTTCGAAAATTCTAGACCAGAAGGTCCCCTTAAGATGAGAAATTCGCGTTCTCTGATTGGTCGATTTTATATTTTTCTTCTAATGTCATGTTATTTGTTACCCGAGGTGAAATGCAACGTAAATTTTCATGCTAGTCGAATAGCGATCATGTTATCCTAAACGGCATGAGACAAGTCGTCATTTTCGTGCACGTATTGAAATAGTATATTGCACAGCGAGAGTGGAATGGTGGTGTTTCTCAATGAGTGTGAAGTTTGTTGGCTCGAATGAAACAAGAGCGGCTGTAATCACGCGAGGCAAAAACACTCATTCCTTCCGAAATACACATCATATTTCTCTTAATATAAATACACGACAAAGGCAACTTTTCAGATGTCATTTAAATGACATAATCATGGTGATAATATGGCCATTTTTCTGCCGACAGAATAACTGAAGTTGTTTTCTCCACGGATCAACACATAACACGGGAAAAACGATTGAACGAATATGAGAAATTCACGTTCTCTGATTGGCCGATTGCCTAACATGCGTCTGACGTCATATGGCCCTAGCTTTATGTAGTACGGGAATTTTTTTCCTAATATTGGGATCTGTCAAATGGGCATACGTCACCTGGTGGCAAAACATGTTACTAAAATAAGGGAAACATTAACACGCATACTCTAATGAATTGTTAACTTTCTATTAACACCAGAAATAGAAACATTTTATTGAATATTTTAATCATTGATAATGGAGTATACAACATTTTCTCCTCGTACGAAATCTAAAAAGGAATTAGTTTGTGTCGTAAAAGGTTGTTAACGGTAATTATAGTAAGATATAGACACCATCTCTCCATATATATATTCATACATTCAATAGAGTACAATTTTTTTATTTAGTACCCGAAATCAGATATAACATCAATTATTCTGTAGGCATGGAAAAAAACCATATTACCACTGCAAATGAAACAGAAAAAGTTACCATATTCATGCACGTATTGAAAAAAAGAATATGGTGTGTACCACGGAAAGAACGCATTCTTGCTACGTGTCATTGCTGCTTTGCTTCACTCGAGCAGTGAACTTCACACTCGTCGAAACACACCGCTATTCCTCCTTAGTTGTACAATATAGGGGAACAGCGGCTAGTACAGGCCGCTTGGCCTACGATCTGAAAAAAAGTTTTACTTGCATCGTGGTTTCATAAAACCATTCATTTGTTCATTTGTTTTTGTAGTGAATCAAATGACTGATAAACAAATTTCGCAGGAGTGATATTTAGGTACTTTGGAAAAATGCCTGGTAGTACGGGCCATCCCAAGTTGAGTAGGTATACAAATGTAAGTACAATTATAAAACGTTCATTATTAGTTTTCAGAGTACAACGTTTTGCTTATCTACCAGAAACACAATTTTTTACTTGTTTACTTTCCAATAACCACAGTGATAGTAGAGGGAATTATCAATCGCTGCACAAAGTTCATATGACCAGCCCTCACAACTTCTGCACTGAATCCAATTTTCTTCAAAATATTCACCACAAACGAGGCACTCAGTCTTGTTTTCATTTGAAATGTGAGTTGTGTCTTGCTTAGATATTTTCTTATTTTTTTAGCAGCTTCTTTTGCAATTACCAAATTTCTCTTCTCTATCAAAATATTTTTGTTTTGTGACGAAGTCAATATTTCACTTCTTTCTGCTTTCCTTCTTCTACTGGAAAGCCTCCTTTAAACGTATGAAGGCGAAGGAGAAATCTCTTGTAAAACCGTTGTTGCTTATTTTTCGTTTGTTCAAGCTTCAGAGGGTTCTGTAGCAGAAATGGCAACATCTTCAGCAATTGTATTTTCTATATTGGTTACAGCACTCCCCACGAAATCTGATTCTGTGAAAATATCTCAGTTAACATATAAATGCTCGTGCAATTTAAACCACTTTATTACAATATCTAGCCTACACACTTTGGTATAAGCGTGATTCACTAGCTTTGCGATGTCGTAATCATAGATTCGATTTGCCCTCATCCATAAATTGCAAGCATGATTGTATTGTGCTTTGAATGGTTTCATGAAAGTCCTATCAAGAGGATGTAATTTGTAAGTAGTATAGGGTGAATAACTCAACATGTGAACGTGGTGTTCTCTAGCATACAAAATTACTTGAAGCTCGTTGTGTGTTCCATGTCCATTCAGGAGCAGCAACACAGGATCCTTTTCTGTAGGTTTCATGAAATGTTTAGGTCTGACCACGCCCCACCTCCCTTACCCTCTGCCTTCTTCCTGAATTTAAGCATCTCCTAAAAACAAAAAAAAAAACAATTTTATTACATGGCACATACCACCAGACTATGGCGTGGCCCATACTACCCGGCAGATATTGATCGATTAAACATGGTGTCAACAGAAATAGGTTAGAATAAGCTACATTTTGTCATTATAGTGCATATATCATTATACGCGCTAGAATTCAATATCAGAATCATAAGTTTATAACATACCTTTCGTAAAACAAACAGCTATATATGAGACTAGCAGAATCGCCTGCGACACCAACGGATTTTTGTCGAGGTAAAATCAATGGCGGCGATCGCTACTCAAGCAGACTGTTTTTGGTTTTGTATTATTTGCGTTATTACATTATTACGAGCAATCGCAAATAACGGAAAATACAAATGCTTCTAAATACACTTGACATCTGTACCTGAGAGGATCTCGAATTTCTGCACGGCATTCCTAAACAAAATTTATAGTAAGTTTATAAGCAAAAAAAATTAATTGGAACAATTTTTTGTTTTTATTCCATGTTTAATTGCAATTTCAGTTCAAATTTAGTAAATTTAGTGGAAAAAAAGAAAAAAAATTCACCATTACTTCAAAATTATTAAATTATCTACACACAATAACGCAAAATAAAAATTAAATTTAAAACTAATTCAACTTACCTGTTGCAATACAGCAAAATCGCCACATGTTTACATGTGTGACTATTTCCTGCTTTACATGAGCAGTTCATGGACTTTATATTCACAGAATTGCCAATAAACAATAGTTCATCGATAATAACATGAGGATCGGATGTTAATGAACTGGTTTTTAAACAAAGTCCGTAAATCTTTATTCCTTTTTTGAACAGCTCCGCCGCATCACAACTTATGATAAAAATAGAATTTATTAATTACTTGCCTTCTTTTATGTTCCGCGATGACGGCGTCAATTCGACAGACACAAATATGTCACTCAAACTGACTGTCAACATATTTTTATGCGAAAAAATGAGTGAATTATCTCGCAACTACTAATGTTTACATTCATCGCTTTGTAGCAGCGGCCGCCATGATGGTGTGACTACAGCGCCGCAAACGGATCCTGCTAGTCTCAAATGTTGAAAGTTACGCAGGACACCAGCCACACACTCAAAAATTTGAAATTATTTATTTACACCACAACTCGATAGCTCCGTTAATCAAGTTTCAGCACACGACTCAGTGATCTATGGCGTGTATTTCAGCCACTTATGCTTCTACCATCTAGCGGCATTAGTAAGATACAAGTATTGGCCCGTAGTACCCGCCGTTCTCCTACTATTAACTCAGTATCAATCATTATACCTCTTATAGATATGACACTGTCGTCTCAGATTCCGGGCAGTACTGATTTTGAGTATGAGTGAATTATTTTTATTAGTAGAGATATTTTGAAACCATTCAGAATTTATCATTGAAACGTCATTAAACGCCACCGCCATCGAATATTGGGATTTTACTCTGGTCATGCGGCACTGATGGCATCTCGGCGAACTACCCTAAGTTACAGTCTGATAAAGAACACGTTACTGACAGTATGGTTATGTTTACGATTTTTAAATTTCTAAATATCATGAAAAAGGAATAAGACGAGGTTTTACTGCGTAAGAACTGATTGTAAGAATATAGCAAGTGTGAATGATAATTATTGTTATCATGGGTTCCCTCAGACTGACAAATACGAAGTGAATGTGACACATTGCTTTGGTGATGTTTGGATGCAAAATGCAACTAATCTAACCCTATCATTATTATTCGTTTCTCTCTTGCACCTATGTTAAGTGACACAATCCTGAGTTACAGAAATTAAGCTCCGCCGCTGGGTAAAATCCCAATATAATAATTCATTAAAAATGAAACTAATATTTATGTTTATGTCTGCACTTGATATAACAGAATTATTTGTTGGGCGGATGGTATTTCTATATCTTGTAGTGTAAATTACTTGTTTTCTAAATACTTGATGTTTTTTTTATATTTATTTCATGGTTTTTCAATATTTTTGCACAAATATTATTTTGTGATATTTGGGGAGTGAGAACTACCTGCATTTTTGCTCCTATTGGGATTTTCCCTAGGGGCGGAGCCTATTCCAGAAAATATTCAATATGGCGGATAATAAGCACTATCCGAAACACCCATATGCAAGGTTTTCCTTTTTTTCATTAAAATGTACATTTCTGAACAAGAAATTTGTCGTTGGGGTGAAACAAATCCTAGCAAACGTAATTACATCGAAGGTAAGAAAATCGCGAGTGCCGGACATATAGTGAAATCTGGGAAACTGAGCGAAACAAATAATCATGATGAGGTTAGGTTTGTTGCATTTTACATGCAAACATCAAATCTGAAGAATAAACCCCATGAGATTAATTGTTCAGTATCATGTGATGGGAAAATATTATCAATGGTGTGTACTTGCAAAGCCGGTCTTGGGGAAAAGTGCAAGCATATTTTTGGAACGCTTTTTTATTGCACATTGTAAGTAGTGTAATGATAATTCTGAAAGCAGTTGACATCTGTCATTTTTACATCTATGACTGTTAGCTTACTTTCAATTGATGTAAAATTCTAAAATAATTCCGCAGGATTGATTTGAATACACTGCCAATGTTGTCATGTACTGACGTAAAATGCAGCTGGAAAAAAGATCATAAGAGAGTATTGGAAACATACATACCACGACCATTAAAAGAGCATAGTTGTTTTTGTAAAAAAAAGGAAATGGAATATATGGCAACACCAGCACAAAAATTGAAAATACAGGAAATTTAAAAAAAACAATGGATATATTTTGCTTAAGTTTAATAAATGTTATGACAATTTTATCTCTCAAACACATTCTCACTCTTGAATCATTTTTGCTTATGTAAAGTACCGATGTCAAATTCTCTATGCATGTCAAAAATTCAAAATTCTCGATACCAGTCATCGTGTTTAGTTGTGCATCGTTTTTTATAAAATCAGTAAACTTATATACTAATTCACCACTTTGCACGTGTACTCCAACGTCTCGTGAATCATTTTCAATCGTTGCTTGCACTCGGACGTCTTCACTCATGGCAATTTTTGGAAAAATATTTGCAGCGTTCCCTTCAACCACTATCAGCACCATTTCAAAATTTTCTCCTACTTCAGTTGTCAACTGGACACTATCAGAGATTTCAAAATCCTTTTCCACGGGCTCTGGAACGTTGTTCTGTTTTGCCTCCGCATTAATAGCTCTCATTTTTACCCTGTCACGTCGATTTTCATTTCTTTCATGTTTCTCCTTATTGATGATAGGAAGAGTAACGATGGAATTGCATCACATTTTAGTTTTCTTCGCTGATTTCGAATACCTGAAATGCACAAACAAAATTTACTTCCATAATTTTTAATCAATATTACACGAAAACATGCTTTCAAGTATAAGCATAAATAAAGAATTCAAATCAAAACATAACCTTGATAACTACACAATTAAGATATACACGGATGGATCGAGCTCAGAGGATAGCATGTCAACGGGAGCGGCGATATATATTGAGGACACGAAAGAAGTAATTCAAATCAGCATGCCTAAAGAATGCAGCATATTCACGGCTGAAGCGTGTGCAATTAAGGAAGCCCTCAAATGGGAACGAAAAAGCTGATATGAACGCGAAAGAAGCGGCGGGTAATGGAGAGAAAGGGAATTACAAAGTTCCATGGACAGATCTAAGAAATATTTTCAAAAAAGATATGAGAAAGAGAACAAACCAACAATTAATGGAAGAAGCAAGAGCTAAGGGTAAATTCTATTTTGAAAATTTCTATAAAGATGATCAGATTTACCCATGGTTCTATGGAATGAATAAGCCCAGTGGATTTACAACAATGGTGAACAGGCTAAGATCAAACCATTATAATTTGAAAGTTTCCCTCGCTAGAGTGGGATATGTGGCGACACCTAGATGTGATTGCGGGGCAGAATCAGAGGATGTAAACCATCTTGTATGTTCATGTCCAAAATACGACGAGATTAGGTGTAACCTAAACTGGAATCTTGATCAAGTGAGAGCAAGCAAACCGAACTGCGTTTGGAGCTGGTTAAAAAAGAGGAATACAATACAATCCAAATTATATTTGAACTAATCAAGAAAATGGGAAAAATATTGTAATAATAAGGAAACTAAATCACGACGAAGAAGTATATGTGTAAAATAGCTTTTAGCTGGATACACTTCTAAATAAAAAAAAAAAAAAACCATTTCCACAATAGTCAGTTGCTGTAAAATGTCGTGAACAGACTAGATCATTGGGGCCATGGTTCGGAATATATGTTACTCTTTTCCACTGAGAATACAAGTCAACTTTTTCAACATCACCAAAGTAATTTGTCACATTAACTTTGTATTTATCACTCGAAAGGAAGCAATGATAACTTAAATCGGCATTTTCACTTGCTTTACTCTTACAATTAGGAATTGCGCAGTATGATCTCGTCTTCTTCATTTTCCTATGATATTTGGATATTTCAAAGCCGTAAACATAACCATATTGCCAATATCGTGTTCTTTATGAGACTGTTTTTTATCCTCCATTATCGATTAGTTCGCCGAAATGCCGCCAGTGCCGCATGACTTAAGTAAAATCCCAATACTTACGAGGCTGCAGAGAGTGCCTTACGCTACGTTCTACTAAGCGACCACAACGGTCACGCTCGCGATCGCAGTTTTCCTCATTCCACTTGATTGCGAGCGTTCCAATCGTTATATCCCTAGTATAGAGATATATGTTTAAGCATAGAATAAGTAGACTATAAGAAACTACACTTTAAGCGAAGGTAGAAATAACGTATATACCTATATATAAGTATAGGATAAACGAGAACTACGATCGATTTCACAGAATACTATTGAATAATTAGACGATTGTACTCAATTAATTGATAACTAAATATCTGTACACATTTAATGAACATTGCAATCAACGTATGAAATATAAAATAATTTAATTACGCAACTAAAAACTAGAACTAACAAATACCATATGCTATAATAAATGAATACCAGAAAATATCGAGAAAAACTAACAGACTCTCACTTGGAATCAGAGCTCAAACAAAATATAATATGAATAAATATTCAAACACTATCGCTCTTAGAAATAACAGAAATGAACATTGAACCAAAAATGCACTTTCATAAACTCTAAATAATGCACATGCGCTAAACATAAATGTCAAACATTTTAAATAAATATCTTTTTATATATATCTTAATACAGAAACGAAATCTATAAGTTAAACAGAACACTACCCATGAGAACACTAGCCATCAAATACCAAGAAAAGCAATAAAACTAAGGGTACCATTCGGGAAATAAATAAGAAATAATATACCTCAAAGAAAGTACCCGATGAAATATGGATGACATACACGAATAAAAATTAGTAGTATATAACTATGATAAATATATATGAAATAAACATAACACTTATCGAATTACTTATATCAAATAAAATCTCTTCCATTTCATCTTGAAAACCAATAGAATCAAATAGAATGAAAATAAAACAGGAAAGGGAATTGTTTAAATAAAACCAACCAATGATAAAGTTACTTGGACCGTGAGAAACTTTGATTTCTCCTTTCATCTAAAACTTCATCATCTAATAACTAAATTGAAATAGAAAAATCAGTTCTCCGTCAGACATCAAATCGATTAGTTCTCCGACGATCAACGAAAAGAAAAGTTCTCCGCTAATCATCAGATCGATTAGCTATCCAAGATTACTTGAAGTCTAAGTTTTATAATACATAATTCGCAGTTGATCTATAAAATCAATAAATTTTACTATTCAAGTACAAACGGCATATCACGTTTCTGGGGCTAAATAAAATCGAGCGAAGTTAAAGTTCTCGCTCAGTAATAAAAACCCGAGAGTGACATTGTGCGCGATTTGTTTCGCTTAAAATGAATTGAAGGTAATAACCGAACAATAAATTAATCGATCGGAGTTCTCATTAGATAAGTTCTAATATTATAAACATTATCAAATAGATAAAAAGAGAATTATTTTTAATTAGCTAAATGTTAAGTGACTTGACGTTAATTAAAGTTTCATTCTTGTGTAATTAAGTGAATAAATAATAATATTAAGTTCAAATCTGTGTTCCAGGACGTAACACAATCATGAACCCAAGTGGAAATGAGCTTGGGTCGTTTCGAGAGTTCATCTAAAATTACAAATGGCGAGTTTGATAAAAAAAAAAAGGATTAATTTTACAAACATTAAAAGAAAATACATAAATTAATTTTTCATATTGTATTTTGAAATAACTGTGTATTATATTGTGGGGTACTTAAATAATTGACATTTGACATAATCAAAATGTCTTTTATAGACGTAGTTGCATATTTATTTGCGCGTCGTAATAATATGCTTCAGAATCTACTTCATTTAGTTCAGATGAAGAGTGGAATGCGGTCTTACAAAATTACAATCATGAAAAGCGAATCTTTCGACTACGAATTCTATGGTAGGATCATGTTATTACTTGCAATTGATTACTCTTCATTCGGATGAGGAATCAAAGAGCCATTTGAGGTAATTTTTTTCAAAAACCGCACCGAAATTGTTTCAACGTCCACCTCGTCCTCTCTTTTCAGATGGGTCTGGGTGCGTTCCACTAATCGATCAAAACGTCCAAAACGTCCCTCAAGCCGTTCCACATAGCGACTGCTCAAAACGACCCATCTAAAAAGGTGGGTCGAGGTGGACGTTGTGACAATTTCGGCGCGGTTTTTGAAATTGTTGGGTTAAGTTGTCGAAAAACGTGCGAAATAGTTATGGAATATAGAAATAGTGAAAGATGGCGGCAAGGAAAATTTTGTTGCACAACGTGGAAAAAGATACTGTTGTGGAAGTTTATGTTTCTGCAACTGATGCTGAACGTGCAAAGACAGGTAAATATAATTATGTTAAATAAATTTAATATAGTTATTTGTGTATCTAGGCCGGAAAGTTGATCATTTTTGGCCAAATCCGAAATATGTGACCGAGGCGTAGCCGAGGTCCACTATATTTCGGATAAGGCTAAAAATGATCATCCGGCCTTGATACACACAATATTTTTTAGGCGAGTGCCTCAAAAAATGATGTTTAAGGGATTAAATAGTCACTAAAATGACAAAATTAATGAAAATGTACGGCGCTGTATACCTATATATATTATAGTATAATATAGGTATACAGCATGCGCTGGGATCACGCGACTTTGTCTTTTGTTTTATGGGTAAATATAAAATAACAGATTGCGTTGCTACACAGTTCAATCACAAACGTTGTATCTGTCAGTATCGTAGCGTTTGGATTAAAGGTAAAATAATAGTATGTTTCATCATGTTCACTGTTAAATAGATACTTATGTTTTAGTTATTATATTTAATAATATTATAATGTTATGAAATAATATTTTAAACTCCTGCTTTAGTTTCGTTACTTTTAAGGAATAAATTTATAATAAATATTATGATCAATTGAAATAATTGACATGCGTCCGTGAAGTAAAAAAGTGTACAGAAAAGTATCATTTTAGGGACTCTATTTAGTCCCTAAAACGTCGTTTTTTGAGGCACTCGCCTAAAAAAATTATTACATTTATATTTTTTTCTCCGTTTATTAATAACATAACCTAACTTAATAAATAAACCATATATTCATTTTGATTGAGATCATTTTCTTTCTTTGTTTGTAGATATGTTTTTTGCCACCAAACTTCTAAGATCGGTTATGGAGCAAGAGCAAGAGCAAGAATTGCAATCTTCAGCATCTACATATCATGTTGAACATGGTGAAGATACTCTCTTTACTCCCATTGATGAAGAGACAACTGAAATCCAAGAATCTGAAAGCAATGCTGAAGGTATATTAAAAATATCAATTTCATAATCATGCTCTTATATTTATTATGTGAGGATGTTAATTATATATGTGCTTTTTTTATACAGGTGGAGTTTCTTTATACAGGTGGACTTCACCCTGTGTACTGTTATTATCAGAGACATATAGATCTATGGAAGGAATCCTCCAGAAAGGCAAGATGTCTCAAAAAAAAGTATGGTCCAAAATAAGCGAAGAGTTAAAAACAAAAGGATATGACGTAACTGGACCGCAATGTAATTCGAAACTACGAAGTCTTGAAAAAACTTACAAATCCACAAAGGATTACAATAAAAAATCAGGAAATAATAGAAAGACTTGACAGTTTTATGAAGTTAGTAGAAATTACTTCCTGCTTAATTTTTAGATATAGTAACATTTTTTACATTTATGAATAAATAATTTCCTAATTAATGCACCATATTTTTTATAATTATATTAATTCATTATATACTTTTGCTAGATAATGGATGAAATTTTGGGATAAAAAGTATGGCACGATCCAGTTACTGTTGCGTTTTCTACTGGTCTTTCGACAAAAAAACCAGAAGCTAGTGACAGTGCAGTAGGCTCGGATTCCGGATGTTCTACAAGTGAGTTTATCACGTCGGAAAATTGTACTTGTATTTAAATTAATGTATGAATTGAATTTCATTGCAGAATCTAATAAGACGTCAATTGCAACATTGCTTCAAAAAAGACTTAGGCAAAAAGACGAATACGAAGAAAATAAAAATAAAAGGCATAAGAAGACGATGGAGATGAACGCAAAATTTCTTAAAGTATTGGAAAAGCCAGCAGAAAAATAACTGGAAATCTTAAATTTGTTTATTGGCTGTTATTCAAAGATTATTTGTTTATGCAATATGAAAATGCTTTATTTATTCATATTAGTATGATTTAAAAAAAATTACTTTTAATAATATATTTAATAAAGTTTAATAAAAAAATGAAATTTGAGTTTTAATAAATATTATAAGACAATTCAATAATATATACCTACAATTATTGTTATTTTTATGTAAAATTAGAAATTTTTCAATATACACGATATTTTTGTGTAATTCGTTTCAATTTTCAAAGATCAAATTTTGATGTGATTTTGATGATTTATGGTCCTAGAAAACTATTTTAATTGCTACTTACAGGATTTTTGACGAGTTTTCATCAGTTTTACAAGGAATTCATAACATCTTTTTTAACAACTCCTGCAGTTCGCCTTGCTTCACGCAGATCATTTCCATAATTCTCTTGATTATTTTCAGGTATAGTGATAATAATTAATTCATCTCCTCGTAAAATGCAGATATTATGGATTACGCAGCATGCAACAATATACTCTGCCATTAAATCTACCCTTGTCATTGGTAGACAATGTAACAAACTTCTCATTCGTCCTTTCAATAAACCAATGCATCTTTCAACAGTCACTCGTGCAGCTGAATGAAGATAATTATATTTTCTTTGTTTTTCACTCAAATGTCCATTATCTCGATAAGGAGTTAGTAGATGCTGATGTATTTCATATGCAGCGTCGCCTAGAATATGACTGTTTTCTGGAAATTTATCATCATCATTTATGTAATCAGCAACTTCTGATAAACGAAAAACTCTTTGATCATGAACAGATCCAGGATGTCCAACATTACAATGAGTTATTAGAGTTTTGTGATCACATACGAGCTGTAAAAAAATTTCAATCAAATGTAAATAAAATTTTATTGCCAAAATTAGTAGTGTACAAAAATAACCATTGTTACATACCTGTAACTGAATAGAATGAAATCCTTTCCGGTTTATATAATCAACAGGATTTTCTTTTGGAGCATTTATTCCAATATGAGTCCCATCAATAGCTCCTATTGTGTTAGGAAAGCCAGCTGCTCTTTCAAATCCACGTATCACTTCAATAGCACGATCTTCAGTAGGCCACAGAATAAATTTTGAGGCTCTTGTAAATAAAGCCTGACAAACTCGACGTACAGCTCTTACGGCAGTAGCTCGTCCTACGTTAAATCTGTCCCAAACTGATCTATAACCAGGTAAAAGGAAGAATTTATAGATTCTTACGTATACATCACTCTAAAAGTAGTTTATTTCTGAAAAAATGTTACCTATAAGAATCCATTGTTGACATTTTCCAAACAGCTATCATCAATTGATGATAAGAAGGAATTGTAGGGCATCCTGGAACATGTCGAACTAAATCTTCTTCTATCAATTCATGTACATATCTGAAAGTGTTTCTCGAAAGTCTAAAAAACAATTAAATAACAACTCTTAGTTTATTTTCAATGTAGTCACTAACTTATTATAGAAATATATAAATGGAATAATTACTATCATATAATTGAGTAAGTTAAAGAATAGTGTAAATTCAGAGTATAATAATATAGGTTCTAAATTAGATCTGTAGGTGTAATATATGAAATAAATATTTACCTGAAATGACTTTTGAATTCCTCATCCGAATAAGAAGTATAACATGATCGTACCCAAGAATTCGTGGTCTGAGGATTCGCTTTTTACGATCATAATTATGTAAAGTTGCATTCCACTCTTCATCTGAACTAGATGAAGTAGATTCTAAAGTATTATTATAACGCACTAATGAATATATAACTGCGTCTCTAAAAGACATTTTGATTGTGTCAAATGTCAATTATTTGAATACCCCACAATATAATACAGTCACTCTAAAATACAATGTAAAAAATTAATTTATGTATATGTTTATTGATTAAATTTACAAATTGTCACTTAACCTGCTAGCTTTATTGTTTCAAACTCGCCATTTGTAATTTTTGATGAACGCTCGAAACGACCCAAACTCCGTTCCACTTCGGTTCATGATTGGAATGCTCGAAATCAAGTGGAATGGGGAAAAGTGCGATCGTGAGCGTGGTCGTTGTGGTCGCTTAGTGGAACGTAGCCATTGTGAGCGTTTGGTGGCGAAAGTAATGACGTCATCTATGACGTATTCGTCACGACCGCGGCAACCGCGGTCGCCAAGTGGAACGACTTGAGGGACGTTTTGGGGCATTGTGATCGCTTAGTGGAACGCACCCTTAGTTGCCATAAGATACCACATCACTAAATTGTGAAGGAGCAAATCGAAGAAGAGAATTGTGTATCAGGCATCATTCTACTGATATGGCACAAAGGCTGTTGATAGACGCTATAGTTATTGTTTTCAAGTGTTTGAACAAATATTTTTTTGATAATTTGTGAGAGAAACGGGATTTATAGTGTACCTATCTATGAATTGAGGATAGATTGAATTGACTAAAATGTCATTATAATTTTTCAGAAATGGATAATTTCCAACTCTGAATGTATATAATAAGTAAATCATCGTGAATCTAAGTTCATACATTAGATGCAACACGGAACCAAAAAATACTGAAAAAAAAAACGAAAGGAAAAAATAGACAATATGAAAATGTGGATGTCGATACCGCGGCTATTGCTAATTGTCTATGGAACTCTTGGCTTCAATTTAGAATCGAGGATACCTATTGTCAAGCATGGAATGCCTGGATCGTATTTCGGATATTCGATAGCTGAACATCAAGAATTAGTTGAAGGCCCTGATGCTAAGACTATAAGCTGGTAATTACTTTATATAATATTTTATGTTTTACATGCTTTCAAGTCAGACTTGAATAGCTCTACACATAAATCTTACAATACATACTTATATTTCAATTCGTTTATATAATAATTCATCAAGTACAAGCTCTAGACCCCGCTATTTCGATATTATTAGATATACATTCTCATCATAAGATGAAGAGGAGGTCAGGTTTGTCTTGTGATGTTTTTGTTGATTAATCACTTATATATGTGGTAGACAGGATGGGAAACAGAAAAAGAGAGTGAAATTAAGGAGTGGTGGAGACGGGAGCATGAAGTGAATAATGATGGAGAATCTCGTTTCATGGGATAATAAGAGTACATGTATATAATATACATTCTATTTCACAACTGGATTCCCGAACATACAGTCACAAACTTAGATAGCGGTCTCGGACTAATATGAGTTTTCCTTTTCAAAAAAACCATTGATCATATCGAAATGTGATCTCGAATGTATTTTCCATGTTTCATTACTGAATTGGTTCACTTTCACCAAGTATTTCTATATAATAAAATATATTTCCAAGCATATCTTGTGGTTTTCAGGCTACTAGTTGGCGCGCCTTTGGGTCAAAATGAACAGCCTGGTACAAATAAATCTGGCGCTTTATGGAAATGTCCATTAACTACATATACAAATGATTGCACTCAAGTTATCACTGACGGAAGACTCAGTAAGTATCATCTGAATTTCTATTAAAATTTAACAGATCATTTGTGAAACCAATATGTTGTGATCTTTGGAAAATTCAGAGCACGTTCAATCCCGACAAATAATTATACATTATGATGGTAATGATCGGTTGTAAAGAATATATGTATAATATTCCTATATTAATCAATATTAAATGCAGTAAACCTTAATCGATTAATTTTTCAATCAATTTGAGACAATGAATAACTAGACATATCATATGAGCAAAAAAAAAATAGAGGATCAGAACCAAAATTACTCATAGAACGTATTTTTAAAACAATATTTTTATGATTATCTAATCAGCAGAAGATGGTCTATTTGATCCAAGTAAGTGAAACACGTGAAAACTTTGTGAATGAGCTATCAAATCATTCAATCATCATATATATGCGTATTAGGGTGGTTCTTAAGGACGTTTCTGGAGTTGCATATATATATATATATATGCGATATGATATCTGGGAACGTCGCATCGCAAGCAGCCGGCTGCCCGCGCAAACGCTACGCAAACTGCTGTTAGAGTGAGTGAGAGCATTTTAAAGTTATATCATTTGTGTGAACTGGCAAGAAAACAAATGATCTGTATATTAAACAAAGTATTGCAAAATAATGGATAAAGCTAAAAACAGATTTTATTGGAATGGTAGGATTGTGACTGAAAAAGTGTATAACTTTAGATTAAAACAGAAAACATTTGGTCAAAAAAAAAGGAAGAAGTAATCTCTAACCTAAAAGAAAAAGCAAACAAATTTATAAAACTAGGAGGACATTGCGTTTTCAATCCTCATGAATTTGGAAGTTATTTTTAAATTACTTTTTTAAAATTTTTAAATATATATGTTTACCGAATAAATTCAAATTAAAGGTTACGTCGCGCGAAAGTAACTTTATGTCTAATGGCATACAGCGTTGCCAGATTTTTTTCTCTACATAAAAAAATCACGTTTTCGACACCTAATTTATTTATTGCAACTTTCACAGCTCATCTTTGAAATTTTTTCTGACGAGAAAATATTCGTTGATATTTTTTCTATCAACTGTAAAATTTTTATTGAACGTTCATCGTTTAATTTCGAATCATAAGAGATTTACTGAGATTCTCCATAAGGCGCGATGTTGAAATTGTTGAACTTTAATTGTTTATATCTGCCCACAGGCCACCCAGGTCCTTGGAATTTTAAATGTGCCTTTTTAATATCATGATTAATCTACATGCAAATTTTCAACAAAAGTTCATCACTAATTCTTCTACCCTAGACACATCCTTAAAAAAGGTGTTTTAGAATTTCTTCGCTCCCAGGGGCTCAAGTGTTTCCAAAGTAATACAAAAAAATTCCCTGAGAATTGGAGATTTTAATATTCATTGTGGAATAGTGCGCATTGCAACCGAAGTTTCTTATGGAAATAACATAGGACAAATTTCTTTCGTTTTTCAGAATTTTATAACTGGAAGACAAATCATTTCAAAATTTCGACACATATATATTCTTATGTAGAATCAAACGCTCTACAAAGAAGGTTTCTTATAATCTTTCGCGAAGTCTATCAGTGCAAAAGTTATTCGAGCTCAAAGTTTAATTTTTATATTATCATCAATATTATCAAGTATATTTATGAAATATATGACTTTTTTTTTGTAAGTTATTTTATTTGTGATAAATTTATGCAAGTATTGTTTTTTTTTTTTTATTATAATCTTCAACTAGTTTAAATGCACGCTCAGCTATATCATTAACTACTTTTGAATTTCTTACCAACATTAAACCCTTGCTAAAATTGTCATTTCTATGCCATTCAAAAATTTCGGAAATTTAAAAAAAAAAGTTATTTTCTCGATTTTTTTTTAATTTTTAGCCAATTGAAAATAAAAAATTACTTTTTTTTTTTTAAATTTTCGAAATTTTTTAAAACTAACCTTCACAGTCAAAATCAACCTGTAACCGATATGGGGTAGTCTCAACAATAGAAAAAAAAATGAATTTTTTCATTTTTAAGAAGACTACGTTAAGATAGGTACGAAAAACTTGTTCCTTGAATTTTTTCCAAATTTTGATCGATCGGTCCAGAGAAACCGTCCATTCGATCGATCTGTTCACGGAGTCATTAGGGGTACATTGGGCTGGAAAATTTTCTCTGAACCTCAGCATTTCCCTCAGTATTAGCAGAGATACAGTCAATTCGCCAAAACAAAAGGAAAAAGTCACTTTTTTGTACTTTTTTCAACTGAACGTTTGGGATAAAGAAAATTTTTTTTCCAAAATAACATGACAGAATCTTGTACGGAAATTTTTTCCAGATTCCAGAACTGCCCTTTGATTTGCTGTGCGTCCAGTAGTTTCGTCAATATCGATAATTGAATGAAAAAGGATCCTTTTGCATTCAAAACTCGATATTTCGGAAACAAAAGGTCGTACCGCGATCTTCAAAAAAGGAAATTAAAGCTAAATGAACAGGCTATCCGACTCATGTATTGGGGTAGCTCGATAAATTTTTTCCATGCCCATGGACTGAAAAAAAGAATGTGAAAAATTCGCAAATATTTTTTTTTTCCTTTCTCCAAGGATAACATAAAAACTGCTACTCCTAAAAATTTTGTTTTTAGAGATCTGGAAACTAGAATTTTCAAACTTGAAAATCTTTTTCTTTGATTGTCGATCCGACCATTTTTCACTGAAACACAGCCTCTCAACAATGACCGAAAAATTTGGAATTTTTTTTTTGCTCCCTTAATTTCTGTGCATAGTGTATATTAAATTTTTTTGGTATAAGTATTTTTGAAATTTGCATTTTCTCAATTACAGTATATAATAAAGCATGGTTCACTCGTCTTCTGGCATCTGAAAATCCAAAACAAGTGATTTATTGTTCATAAAAAAACTTATTGATTATGAATCAGCGGATGCTAAAATACTCCAAATGGCATTAAAAAAGTTTAGCAAGCACTTGGTATTTGAACCTGGAAACTGCAGCTGTGGCGTTTTTTTGATAAAAAATTGTCATTAAATATTAAAAAGTAAATGGTGGTTATGTTTAAAAGTATTGATAAAAGTTCAGAAAAATTGAAAAGCCTGGAAATTAAAAATATAAGTGACTTATATATAACTTGAACATAGCCTCATTTATATCGTCAAGGTCACTGCAGTTTTCCGAACGGTTTGGAATAAACACAGATTATTTAGGTTTAAATCCGTCTGAATGGCATAGAAATGAAGATTTTAGCAAGGGTTTAATGTTGATACGGAATTTAAAAGTAGTTAATGATATAGCTGAGCGTGCATTTAAACTAGTTGAAGATTATAATATTATACTAAGTAAGAATCCAGAGCAGCAGCAATTCATCATTCAATTTTTAGCAGAATACAAACAATATCATGATGACAGTTGGAAAAGTTCGATGGTTGAAAATATGAAACTTGATTAAGGTTAAGGAGGTACACCAGTCAATCTCGGAATGTAAGAAATCGATAAAATTTTCACAATAGGTTCATTTTATGGATATAATACTCCATTAATTTTTTCAGAATTTTTCAGTAGTTATTTCCAGAGAAAATGGATATTAAAATTTGTGATTCTAACATAGGCTCTTATGGAGACGTCATTTTAAACGATAAAATGTATTAGATTGCAATGTGAGAAAAAATCGAATTAGTAATACAAAGCTCTATTGATGTCTACTTAAAATATTGGTGTAAATGCAAATACTGTTCAGCAATTGGTTTTCGAGTAAAAGAAATAATAATTTTATTTTTTCGATGCATAACCATATTATCGCATCTATCTTGAAATAACATCGGCAACGTCGCAAAGCGCGCGAAGTAGACGGCAATTCAAAGTTTCGTATCTATATTGCAGCTAATAAGGCTATGCATTTTAAATAGAAATTATAATCACACAGGAATCCCAAATTTTAATAGCTAATATTGAAAAACGATTATAAATATATCTAGAAAAATAAAAAATTGGATGGACATAAATTTTTAAATGTATTGCAAAAAAAATTGGAGGTTTATTTGTAATGCGTGTTCAATAAATGTAATTTAATACCTGTGTTAGGAATGAAAAACAGATTCATTTTTTATTTCTTTATTTTTATTACAAAAATTTTGCATGTTTGTACATACAATTTCAATATTTATTGCATAAATGTTTAATATAATATATTAATTTGGATCTTTGATAATATGTATTATATTGCTGAACACAATAATGTTAACATTTGGTTTATATATGTTGGATACATTTTTTGGAGTCGAAATTTCGATCTGGTGTATACTTTTGAGACTTTTCCATCTTTCGAGGTCGGACCTAGAAGTATCTACATACAGAATGCATAGTTTTGGGACTTTCTCATATTTTTTGTCAAATGTATATTTTAAGGTCAATTTTTTTTTTATAAATATGTCCATATAGGAGGCATAGTTTCGGGACTTTTTATATTTTTTGTCAAATTTATACTTTTAGGTCAACTTTTTTCTTAAAAGTATCTACATCTACATACAGAAGGTGTGTTTAGGGACTTTTCATACTTTTTGTGAAATGCATACTTTCCAGTCAATTTTTTTTCATAACAGTCTAACTCGGCCGAAGATGTTTGGCGTTCAATGTGGAATTCGCTTCGCCGTCCACATTGTACGAACAAATGCGAAGGAATTCTCTCGTCGACTTTCGCCTATTTTCGTCGAAGTTGCAGGTGCGTTGTAGAAAATTATGTAACATTTATATTCTATGATATGAATTGATAAAATTCAAATACAAGCGAACCCGAACGAACGCGAACAAAAATGTTTGCCGGTGTTTATCAGGACGTCCATATTAGCCGAAAGAATTTATTCGCCACTGTTCGTTCGCCTTCGTTCGCCTAGTGTGTACCCGGCTTAAGATTCGGAAAGTAAAACTGTTCATAAAATTATTGCCAATGGCACGAAATTCTTTTGTTTATTTGTTTATCATATTGATACTAAAAAATATAATATATGCAAATATCATGGTACATGTGTGTTTGAAAATGTTATTTTATGCATATTCTATGAACTTATTTGGAACATTGACATGGTTGATATCATACGACTATATGAATCATGAAAAAAAAAATCTTCTATTTTTCAGGGATTCCATATGTAGCGCATATTTGTAGGACATAGTAATATATTCGTATGATATCAACCATGGCAATGTCCTACAAATATGTGCTACATGTGGAATTCCTGAAAAATAGAAGATTTTTTTTTTCATGAATGCCCTTGTATGCACTGCTTCTTAAATATAACCTTCACATATCTGAAGCATAATTTGGGAAAAATTTTATTTTAAACATAATTTATGAATTTATTTGGAACTATGACATGGTTGATTGTTCAAAACCGAAAATATCATACATTCTTTGGGCAACACACACACATACATCCTTGTCGCAATCGAATACAATGGCTGTGTGAGTATTGGCTGTGCACAGCAGCATTGCACATGTGACAAGATCGTGTGAGTGTGTGCATGAAATCTCGCGCAGGCGTCAAGCATGTATTGGCGCGTGTATGTGATGCCTCGCGCAGGCGACAAGGATGTGTGTGTGAGTGTGTGGGTTGCGAAAAGAATGTATGATGGATCATTTTCAGTTTTGAATATTGATATATCATACGACTAATAATAATAATATTAATATTTTCATTGCATCTCCTTTCGGAGCTTTACAATCCCCCAGACCACTCTCTCCTTTTATCATTCACGCTACATTCTACCCTCTACCCATTTCATCTGCTCTTCCACTTTCTTCACATATTCGCACATCATGCTACACACACCACCCCTCAGTTTTGTTACTAATTTTTCTCTTTCCCCACTCGCTCCCCCTTCTTCCCTCCACTCTCTCATTTTTTTCTTTACACTCTCTTCTTGAATTTTCATCGCCTTATCGCAACCTATCAGGTGTTGCAGTGTCTCATCCTCTCTGTTACATAATCTGCACCCCCATTCTTTATACCCTTTTTTATTTGCTCTCCCAACGTTCCCACATCTCATCCTCGCCCATGTTACATTCTCTTCTCTCTTTTTCCTCCTTATATCCAAATACCCTGCACCTTTCTCCCCTGGCATGATCTCTCTGTACATTTCATTGTATGTGGAGTTGCATATTTTTTCCCAATCTTTTACACGCTCCCTCTCTTTCCACTCTTTCATCCCTTCCTGCATTCTCTTGTACACTTTTTCTCTACTTTCTCCTCTCCACATCCACTCTATTACTTCACTTATTCCCATGTCGTCGCACATTTCCTTCACTTTTTGTCCCCATTTGGTCGGTTTCCCATTTATTATTGCCCTACATTCTTCTTTCAAGCATACTCTCGGCCATCTTTCTTCACTCATCTTCATCACCTCACCCATGTATCTACACACTCTCTCCCTTGCTGTTGCCTTTATCCCTTCCACCCCTAATTCCGTTCTCCATATGTACCCCGGCGTATTTCTTGCCACTCCTAGCACATATTTGCAGTATCTCGCCTGCATCGTTTCCACTTTGTCCATTTCCCCACATCCCCACACTTCGACCCCATACATCATTATCGCTCTGACGAGCGTGTTCATCAGATACATTTTTTCTCCTTTCTTTCCTCTCCCCGCCCTATTGATTACTCCCCATGTCACATTAGCCGCTTTTTGTGCTTTTTTTTGTCATTTCCTCTAGGTGCCTCTTGTAGATATTTCCTGTCGCGAACCAGAATCCCAGATATTTGAATTCCTTGACTTCCTCTATTTCTTCCCCTCTATATTTCCACTTCTCATTCCCTCCTCGTTTACCTCCATTTTTAAATACCAGTATTTTCGTTTTCTTTGTATTTACATTTAACTTTTGTTTCTCCGTGTACTTCTCCATTGTCTCCAGCATCTCGCTTAGGCTCTTTGCATCTTCCGCAACTACCGCTATATCGTCCGCATACTTTAGTGCCTTTATTTTAACCTTTCCGATGTTTGTCCCTCCTATCCCTTTTTCTTCCCACTCCTTCTCCAAATCGTTGATAAAGATGTCAAAGAGCACTGCACTTAGCGCGCACCCTTGCCTCACTCCTGCTGTTGTTTCGAACCTCCTTGTACTTTTGTTTTCTAGTCTCACCTCCGCACAATTCTCCCTGTATATTCCCCTTATCATCTTGTACATTTTCCCTCTTATTCCCGCTTTCCATATTTTCATCATTAGTGTTTCCCTATCCACACTGTCAAATGCCGCTTTGAAGTCCACAAATGCCACGTATAATTTTCCTCTTTTTATTCTCAATCTTCTGTTGATTAATGCGTTTAGTACGAATATGTGGTCCCTCGTCCCTCTTCCTCTTCTAAATCCCGCTTGACTCTCTCCCAAAATATTTCCCTCCTCAATCCACCTGTTCAGCCTTTCTGCCATTACATTTGTTAGCACTTTGTACCCTGTATTTAATAATGCAATCCCTCTGTAGTTGGCTGCATCTCCTTCGTCCCCATCCTTATGCAATGGCACGATGCTTGCGCATTCCCACCCTCTCGGCATTTTTCCACCCATCCATACATCATTTAACGCCTTCGTCAATTCCTTCCCCTCCCCCCCACAGTGTACCCTTTTTACAGCTTCTATCGGTATCCCATCTTCTCCCGTCGCTTTTCCATCCGCCATCCTGCTTAGCGCTTCCCCTATTTCCTTTTCATTAATTTCTTCGTCCATGTATTTCATGTTCGAGTCCTCTTCTTCACTGTCACTTATTTCTGCCCAATCTCTCACTCCCCCTTCCCCCCTTTCTTCCCTGTTTAGTAGCTTGCTGAAGTGTCCTACCCACTTTTTCTCCTCTATTTCTCCTCCTATCTTTCCCTTTTTTGCCCCCCTGAATTTGTTCATTGCTTTCCACCATCCGCCCATGTCCCTTGCCTTGTCCAGTTCCTCCCATCTCTCGTTTGTCCACCTCTTTTCCTCCTCTTTTCTTATCTTTTTGAGCTTTCTTCTGCTTTTAACATAAATTCTCCTCTTTTGTTTGCACCTGTTCTTTAACCATTCTTTCAGTTTCTCCCAGTTCTCTCTTTTTGCTTCCCTGTATTCTGCTGACCATCCTCTTCTCTCGTTCGCATTTCTCCTTTTTTTATTTGTCACCATCCCAATCCCCCTTACCGTTTCCCATATCATTTCCTTCAGCTTCTCCCATTTGTTTTCTTTTCCCTCCCACCTTTTTTCCTTCATTTTCCTTGCTATTTTTTCCGTGAACTTTCCTTCTTTCTCCTTTTTCCATATTATCCTTTCTTTCGCCACTTCTTCGTTTGCTTCCGTAACCTTGCCTTTTTTACCCCCCTCTATTTCAAAGCTCACTGGCAGGTGGTCTGACTCATTCCTCTCTATTATTTCCATTCTTCTCATCTCCTCTGTGTTCCCTCTATCCACCATTAATACTAAGTCAATCACTGACCCCGCGTACTCCTCACCTCCTCCTATATACGTTATTTTTCCCTCTCTGTCCCCATTTGCTCTACCATTCATCACTACCAAACCTAGGTCATTGCACATCCTCAGCAGCCTTTTCCCCTCTTCGTCTATTTTCTTATCTTGCGACTTTCTTTCATTCTTTCTTCCCTCGTTGTATTCATCAGTCATTTCTACATTCGCTTCTCCAATTCTCGCATTCATATCACCACACAATATTACCAACTCACACTCACCCATGCATTCCTCCATTACTTCGTACAGTTTTTCCTCTACTTTTCTCATTCCTTCATTTACGTATATTGTAATAATACATTTTTTGTTTCCATTCTTTATGCATAGCCCCCCCATCCATTCATTCACCTTCCATTCATCCATTACAATTTTTTTTAACGCGACAATTTGTCCCCCGGCCAACCTCCCTTTTTTTGTACCCTCTCTCTTCCTCACCGCATCTTTGCTCCAATAATTATAATTCCCACTTAATTTCCTTATTGCGTAGTTTGCTTTCTCCTTGTCCAGCCACGTTTCTTGCAGTATTATGATATCGTACTCTTCTAAAAACGTTTTTATTTCCCCAAAGCTTTTCGACCCACGCACATTCCAGACTACACATTTAATGGTCTCTCCTCCTTCCTGTATTCGTCCATTGCCGCTCCATTCGCCCCTCTGCTGCTTCTCGAAATGTCTTTTCCTCCAACTGTCCATTCCTTTCATCAAATCTCCATGTCTTATTTTCCACTGTTATTTTTTGATACCCTACCTTTGCGTTTCTTCCTTTCATTCTCTCTACCCTTGACATCTCCCTCAGCCATTTTTGTATACATATCTCCCTTTTTGTATGGTCGTCCTCCATCCATATGTTTGTTCCTCTCAGTTTTCTTTTGTTCTTTAGTGCCTCCATCTTATCTTCCATATGCCGAAACTCAATATTCGTTTTGTTGTCTCCCTCGTATTTTATTATTATTTTTCCTGCCTTTATCCCCAGTCTTTCACATACGCATTACACCATGTTCCTCTCGTCATCACTACCCTCTCCTTCTCTGCTTCTCGTTAAAATTACTCCCTTTCTCCTTTCCCTTCTCTCTTTCTGCTCATATTTCATAAAGTCTTCCGTCACCCTCTGCGGTTTTTCTATTCTGCTCTCCCTCTTTCTTTTTTCGCTCTTTTCCCCTTCTTCTCCTGTGCTTTGATTTTTACTCCTAACTTGTTCTCCCTTCCCACTTCTTGTTCCTCCTTCTTCGTCGTCTTCCTCGTTCGTGCTTTTCTTATATTTCTTTTTGTGCTTCTCATTCTCCCTTTTCTCCCTTGCTCCTCTCTCTTCACTTTCTTCTCTATTTCCTTCCTTTTCCTCCCCCCGTCCACATTGCTGCCCCTTTTCCCGCCCTTCATTTTCGCCCTTTTTTTTTCTTCGCTCATTTTTTGCATCATTTCCTCTATCACTTTCTCACACTTTATTATTCTGTTCATCCACACCTTTCTCTCCTCTTTCCATTTTTCTTTCTCCTCTTCCTTTTCTTTCATTATTTTATTTATTACTTCTTCGAGTCTTCCTATTCTCTCTTGCGCGTCTTTTTCCTTTAATTTTATTACCTCCCCCTCCAACACCTTTATCCTCTCCGTCATTAGCATCTTCTCTATATCGCCGGCACTCGGCGCTGTTTTCTCCTTTCTTTTTATCTCTGCTGTTCCTTGCAATTCCTCCCATACTCCGTGTGTTTCTTTTTGCATTTCCTAATCTTTCTTGCTTTCCTCCTTCTCTCTATTGCTTTGACCATTTTTACTACTTTCCACTTTTTCATTGGTATACTCTATACTGGCTGCGCCCTCTTCTTCCTCTCGCCTTTCATCCTCGCTACTATTTACTTGCTCTCCTTCCTTTTTGCCTACTCCGCCCTCTGTGTCATTTTTTCGTGTTCTATCTCCCCCATTGTCCACGCTCTCTCTCCTATTGTCCGCACTCTCTCCTCCATTTTTTCTAGGCGGCGAGTGTACCACTCTTGGCCTGCCGCTCCCTCTGCCGTTTATCTCCACGAAGCTCATTATATTCCCACTTATATTCTCTTTCTCCTCGTCCCTTTTCCTTGGTCGCCCCGGTCCCCTCTTCACTTCGCATTTTTCCTTCATAACCTCTTTGCTCTCTTTTGTCGCCACTTTTCCTTGTTTTCTTTTTCACTCTACTCTCCTCACCTTTTTATTTTTGCTTTACCTGTCCTTGCCTCCTCACTCAATCGTCCTTCGCGTCCCTTCCTTGCCCTTAGCTCACTTTACTTTTTCTTATTTTCACTTTTGATTTGCCACACTCCGCACCCAACTTACTCCGCCGCCATCTCTCTTATATCATACGACTATATGACTATATCTTACAAATATGCGCTACATTAACATATAAAATCCCTGATATGAAAGAATTATTTTTTTATGAATGCCCTTGCATGCACTTCTTCATTTAATGTGAGTCAATACTAGTTACAATGAATGATTCAAAAGAAAGAAATTAATGCTCAATTTTATCATTATCACAATGATAAAATTATTCGCCAGAAATGATGAATCTTTTTTGATATTGTTACATATTTCAAGAAATAAAATTTTTTTCTATTCATGAGTATTAGTGGGAAAGGAGATACACAATAAAAAGCATATGTAAAAGCATATTACATAATGTTTTTATTTCATGCAAAAAAATATTTTTCTCTGAAAGGTATTTCATAAACTTAAAAAAATTTTACGTTTGTATTTCTTTTTTTTTCATGTTTGTACCTATCGCTATATGAGAACAAAACAAACCGGTGCATTTGGCAGATATTTGCACTCATACGTGTAGTAGACAACACTAGCGTTCACATCTTTATCGCTCTCTTTCTGTCATAACACTCTTCTCTTCATCCATCGTAGAAACAAAACAAAACGGGGCATTTGGCGGTCATTAATGCGTCATCCAGAGAGCAACGATAGCGCTTGTTCCTCATAATATAGTTGAATGTAGAGAATGAAGTAAACAAATGAATTTTATTATATCATGTCGTACAATCGAATGCTGTAAATACTGAATAATTTTATTTTTTGATACTTTTTTTCGTTTTTTTTTTTTTTTTTCAAATATTTTGTTTTATTTTCTTGGATTATAGAAAATTCTTATCCTCAATATATTTCTCTCAAATTTTTTCTGAGTATTAGTGGATACGAATAAAAACTGGAAAAAAGTTCATTAAGACACAACTAATAAGTAATACAGACTCCAGAAGTGAAATGTTGGAACATTTGGCCATTTTATTTTGAATAGTGTGTGAAAGAATTTCTTCGCTCCAAAATGTTTTCTTTGGTAAAATTTGGAAGTAATGAGATTTATAGAACACGATCATGCAAAATAAGGCCGGTTCCACACTAGACGAACGAAGACGAAAGAATTTGTTCGGATAAATTCGCTTGAAAATGTTTGACGTTCGTTGTGAATATTGCTATTCGCCGTCCACATTGCACAAACAAATGCGAACGAATTCTTTCATCGACGTTTGTCTATCTTCGGCGGAGTTGCGGTTGCGTTGTAGCGAATTGTTTAAAATTCATATTTCCGATATAAATTGATGAAATTTGAATAAATAAAGCGGCTTCAGTCTATGATTCAAATTACAAATGAAAATAATCAGTCAATGTATTCATGGATGACGTGGATTCATACTGCGTAATAAAGCCAATAGAGCTAGGAAGATGTCTTTCATATATGATGAATATATATCAAACGCATCGATCAGGGACCGTATAGAATCAAACACTTTGTGTCTTGTGCGCATATAAACGGGGACTGACCTCAATAGATGCTTTTAGAACCAGCGTCCCAAAACTATAGGCATATGTAGGCATATAAACATGTAGGCATATAAACAAAAAATTTAATTGATATAACTTCATGAGACATATCTTAATAAACGTATGCAATAAAAAATACATGTCTCGAAGTATGCATTGGACATATATATATATATATTAAGGTGTGCCATTTTTAGGCAACTTTTTTTTTTTATCAAAGAAACAGGCTGAAAACTTACTGAACGAATAAAGAAGAAGCCTGTTCAAAGCGGAGCTCTTAATTTTAATATTTAGGGGTAGCGAATCGTAATTTTCCATTTTCCGTTTGGATAACATGGGAAAAAAAAATTTTGTTTGTTTTGATTCTTGTAGCTCGACATTGGCGCAACACAGAGATGAGCTGGTAACATGGTCTTCTAGACCAGAATACCCCTTTAAAAATCTTGAACGTTATCTTACTCCAATAATTGAAAAAATAACCGAAAAAAGTTATGAAGAAGAGTTCAGGCTAAGAGGCAATTTACATTAGATAATATCGAGGAAATTAAAAAATATTTGTTAGTTTATTGTTGATAACGAAAATCAATCAAATGACAAATAGTTCCTGTGCAATGGATTTTTCCAAATAATTTTTCGTCTTCGAATAAGATAATAAGATAACAACCAAAAATTGTCAGGTTATTTAGTTCTGTTGCGAAGGGTCATTTCATTTCTGCAATAAAAAACCTATTTATACTAATAGTACAAATTTTTTTAAATTTTGATAATTAGCTTATAATAGTTATGATAAGATATTGATCCTTCGAAGAAAAAGTATATAACCTGAGAATTTTTGGTTATGACATTACAAATATTTTGTTCGGAGAAAAATAATTGTTTGACAAAACCCAGTACGCAGGAACTATTTTTCAATTTGATGGTTTTCACTAAGTTTTGAGCATATTTTGCTACATAAAAATGAAAATATGTCATAAGAACGATTGAAAATTTGAATAGGGATATATATCTTTTTTTATTATAAAAATTTTTTTCAACTAAAATATTCAATTTTTGGTCTTTATTTCCAATATTATACTTTTATATTCATCAATTGTAAATATTAAAATTTTCAATTAACATTATTCAATATTTTGAATAAAATTACAAATTTTTCATAGAAATAAAAATTATTTTTTGGATTTATTTTATTTTATAAAGTATGGTTTTTATTTTAAACAAATTGTAAAAAAATGAACTACTTTCGAATTCACATGCATAATTTTCCTATCCTTCATAGGCCTCAACATTTAAAAGAAAGATTCATTATTCCAAGTGATAAACTCCCCTCAGAAGTTACCCCTGAAGATATTGTCCGAATTTATGTTTCTTGTGACATCGGATGGTCAAAACGTGGAAATGGAAAGCAGTATGACAGTTTAAATGGTCATGCAGCAATTATGGGTTACTTTTCTGGGAAAGTATTAGATTTGACTACACTAAACTGAGCTTGTAAAGCTTGTGAAAGTAAAATACCTTTGGATGCTCATGACTGTAGAAAAAACTTCGAGGGGACTGCGAAGGCTATGGAAGCGGAGGCTGCAAAGATTCTAATCTTATATAGTCAAATTTTGAAAAAGTTTAATGTTCAAGTAGGGATTTTCGCAGCTGACAATGATAGTTCGAGTATTTGTGCTATAAGAAAAGAAGCCACCTATTATATTGTTAAAGTTGACGATCTCAACCATACAAAAAAAGGCGTGGCAAACTACTTATATCAAATTAATGGAAATGAAGATCCACTCAAAGAATTAAAAAAAGATGCAAAGGATTATTTGAGAAGATGTTTTGCTTACGCAGTATCACAGAATATTGGAGATATTGAAAAGTTAAAACAAACTCTTCAAAATATACCTAATCATGAATTCAACATACACAACGATTGCGGAGAATGGTGCAAATACAAAGATAATCAAGAGAATTCGAAAAGTTCTAAATCTCCTTGGTTTCAAAGTCCTCAATTATTTTCGAAACTAACCGAAATGTTTAATAAATTGGCTGATAATGCTGAAAGATATGCATCCGCTGCCTCAAGTCAGGCTAATGAGGCTCTGAATAATTCTATAACTAGAAAAGCTCCAAAAAATATTTGTTTTAGCAAGTCAGACTCTATGGATACTAGAGCGAAATGTGCTACTGCTCGAAAAAATTATAACTTCTTATATTTATCATACATACTGTCAGAACAAGGAATTAAACCAGGTCAATATTTAAAAGACCACACTGAGTTTACAATAAAAAGATTTACCAAAAAGTCTGAAATGTCTAAAACTCCTGCATTTAAAATGAAAACAATAGAAAATAAGAGAAAACAATCCATGTCAAGAAAAAAAAAAGCGAGAGAAGAAAATACATATCAAGTCAACATAACTCTGATGGATACTCCAGAAATTATTCAGTCAAAAAATGTTATGGATTTATCGATAGTTTTAACTGCAAACTCTCAATTGGTCAAAACAATTTCAACAAGTTCTGATGTTGCATTCGTTTATATGGATTTAGAAACTGGTGGATTTCCTTACACACATCACATCCTTCAAGTAGCAATGAAATGCGAAGAGAAATATTATGACAAATACATAAATCCAACTAGAGAAATTTCAGAAAAATCATCAGAAGTTAATGGAAATAAATGTATTGCTGGTCAACTGTACTTAAACAACATACCAATTAGCTCCCAGCCCAAAAGAATTGTAGCTGGAGAAGTTTTACATTTTTTAAGTGACTCCAACAAACCTTATATATTTATAGGTCACAATATATATTCATTTGATATTAGACGACTGTTATTCTTAATGAAAAGCTATAATTTACTAGGTGATTTTTGCAATGTAGTTGTAAGTTGCATAGATACTTATATATTATTTGAAGCAAAATTTCCTGAAAGAAAAGGAAGAGGTGCTCTTAAATTAGCTACTCTAGTTAAAGATTTTCTACCAGATTTTTCATTTGTAAACGCACATGCTTTCGGTGATATATGTGCTTTAGAGGCATTGACTGCCAAGTTTTATACGACTGACAGTATTTTCGACAAATATAAGTCTTTAAAAGAAATCATTGAGAAAAAAAAAAGTTCAGGGTAAAAATTCAACATCTAACGTATGAAAAAGTCAGGAAAATATTAACGATAATCTTATTTCTAATTATGTTGTTAAGAAGCTTTCTAAAGTTGATGTTACTATAGAAAAATTAAAACATATGTTGTCATCAGAAGGGAAAGGAAAAACAATTACTCATCTAAAAGAATTGAAGTTTGATAATGTCAATGAAACTAAGAAAAATGCTTTAAAAATTTGTTCGATAAAAAGTATTTTGAGCTATTTAAATAAACACTAAAGGAAAAAATTAAAGGGTCAAAAAATTTTTCGCAATTTTTGACCGACTGTATATCAGTGACAAATGGTCGTATCGAGTTTTCAAAAAAAGCATTTTGAAGCTCCGAGTCTCTAGTTTTCAGACATTTTAGCGAAAAAATTTTAGAAGTTACGGTTATTACGTGATCCTAACGAATAGCGCAAAAAAAAAAAATTTGCAAATTTTGTGTCGTTTTTTTTTGAGTGCACGAACTTGGGAAAATTTTTTTTAGCTAAACCATCGAATGGGTTGAATAGCTTGTTTATTCAGCTTTAATTTCTTTTTTTGACAACCTCGATCCGACCATTTTTCACTGAAATATGGGACTTTTAACGGAAAATGGTCCTTTTGTCTTCAATCATCGATATCTCAGCGACAAATGCTCCTACAGAGAATCAAAGGACAGTTTTGGAAACTAGGATAAATTTCCTATAAGAGACTACCACAATTTTGAGGAAAAAAAATTTTTTTTATCCTTAACATGAATTTGAAAAAAGAGGAAAAAAAGGGTAATTTATGGTTTTTTAAAAAATTGACGGAACAATTGGAAATATCCATGAAATGACTAATGTTAAGAGTAACTTTTTGAGCTCGATATACCCAGGAACCCCCTGCAATTGTTCATTTTGATCGTGCAAACCGTTTCTCTGTTTCAAGCAATCAAACTTTTGAAAAAATTAAAGGGTCACGATTTTTGCGTTTAAACACGTCATGATCATGATGAAAATGGAAAAAAAACATTTTTTGGAAATTTTTTCACATTTTTCGAACAAACAATGTTTTGTAAGACGAAAACACAACAATCGACGAAAAAAAAAAAAATTGCGAAAAATTTTCGAAATAATATTCCAATTTTTTTTTTTTTTTTTTTTTTTTTTTGAAAACCTTCGGGCCATTCAAGAGAGCAATGTCCAGTTGTTTTCAGCACGATTCCCGTTTTCCGTCCCATGTTTCTGCTTATTAATTTTTAATTCAATTAAAACCAAAGTTGATGTCTCAAACCAGATTTCGACCTCAATTCATACCTGTCTTTAAGACAAATCATTTATCGAGTTCAGTGCACCATATTACGCTTTCAAAAGATAATTATTTTGAAAATCATCGTCTTTCTTTACAAAAAAAAAATTCAAAAAATATTTTTCATTTTTTTAACATCAATCATGCCAAGACGTCATTTGTCAGAGCTGGAAGTTGCACGGTTGGTGACTCTCATTGAAGAGGGATATACCCGCCGAGCAGTCGGTGATGAAATGGGAGTCAGCCAATCCGTGGTATCTCGCCTATATGCGCGGTACCTCGAGACCGCTGAATACGCTCGACGGCAGGGGCAAGGTCGCCATCGAGTGACTACTCGTCGGGACGATAGGGCGATCGTTCGACATGTCCGTCGTGAACCTTTTCTTTTCGCGAATATCATTGCGCAGCGTTTCTGGACTCGAAGACAACAACGACAACAACAGCAACGACAACAACGACAACAACAACAGCAACGACAACAAGAACAACGACAACAGCAGCAAATACAACAGCAACGACAACGTCAGCAAATACAACAACAGCAACGACGACATCAACAACGAGTTCAAAATATCTGTGGCCGAACGGTAAGGAACCGTTTCCGTGAAACTGGGTTGAGTGCAAGACACCCTAATCGTGTACCTATGTTAACACGAAGACATCGCCAAGCTCGTTTCAGGTACGTTAACGAACATCAACACTGGACTTTGAGGCAATGGAGTAATGTTCTGTTCACGGACGAGTCTCGGTTTAGCTTGCACGGTAACGACAGACGTCCCCTAGTTTGGCGCCCTCGAGGAGAACGTTTTCAACAGAATTTTGTTCGTCCGGTGGTAGCCTACGGGGACGGTTCAATAATGGTGTGGGGCGGCATTTCGCGAACCTCGAGAACACCTCTGGTCATTATCCGTGCGAATTTGACTGATAGGCGCTACATCGACCAAATTTTGAGACCGATCGTGCTGCTCAGAAGGCAGCGTGTAAGGTCATTTATTTTCATGCAAGATAATGCACCGGCTCATAGGGCTGTGATAACCAGACAATTTTTCGAGCGGCATAACATGACTGTGTTGCAACACCCACCAATGAGCCCCGACCTCAACCCAATCGAACACGTTTGGGACATCATGGAACGTCGTTTGCGACGAGAGTATCCAAATTTGATCAACTCGACTGCGTTGGAGCGTGCGCTTCAGCAAATTTGGAACACGATCCCGCAGATTCAAATTGCACGATGCATTAACATGGCCGAACGATTGAGAACAGTTATTGAGAGTCACGGTGGTAATACACGGTATTAAAGACGACTCTATTTTCAAGTCAAACAGACACCCAGAAACACATACACGCACCCACACACCCATGAACACAAACACGAACACACACACGCGCGGGTGTAAGAAGCGTAAATCCGACCGTGCAACCTCCATGTGGTACGCTTTGGGTAACGCTAATGCCGGCGGTTTGGATCTGAATCATACTAAATAAACTGGACATTGCTCTCTTGAATGGCCCAAAGGTTTTCCAAAAAAAAAAAAAAAAAAAAAAAAAAAATTGGAAAATTATTTCGAAAATTTTTCGCCGATTGTTGTGTTTTCGTCTTACAAAACATTGTTTGTTCGAAAAATGTGAAAAAATTTCCAAAAAATATTTTTTTTTTTCTATTTTCATCATGATCATGACGTGTTTAAGCGCAAAAATCGTGACCCTTTAATTTTTTCAAAAGTTTGATTGCTTGAAACAGAGAAACGGTTTGCACGATCAAAATGAACAATTGCAGGGGGTTTCTGGGTATATCGAGCTCAAAAAGTTACTCTTAACATTAGTCATTTCATGGATATTTCCAATTGTTCCGTCAATTTTTTAAAAAACCATAAATTACCCTTTTTTTCCTCTTTTTTCAAATTCATGTTAAGGATAAAAAAAATTTTTTTTCCTCAAAATTGTGGTAGTCTCTTATAGGAAATTTATCCTAGTTTCCAAAACTGTCCTTTGATTCTCTGTAGGAGCATTTGTCGCTGAGATATCGATGATTGAAGACAAAAGGACCATTTTCCGTTAAAAGTCCCATATTTCAGTGAAAAATGGTCGGATCGAGGTTGTCAAAAAAAGAAATTAAAGCTGAATAAACAAGCTATTCAACCCATTCGATGGTTTAGCTAAAAAAAATTTTCCCAAATTCGTGCACTCAAAAAAAAACGACACAAAATTTGCAAATTTTTTTTTTTTGCGCTATTCGTTAGGATCACGTAATAACCGTAACTTCTAAAATTTTTTCGCTAAAATGTCTGAAAACTAGAGACTCGGAGCTTCAAAATGCTTCTTTTGAAAACTCGATACGACCATTTGTCACTGAGATACAGTCGGTCAAAAAACACGCAAAAATTGCGAAAAATTTTTTGACCCTTTAATTTTTTCCTTTAGTGTAGTTGCAAAGAAAATTAATTATTTATTTAACGATAAATATTTTCATAAATATATTAATTTGTTATTAAATTTATAATGCCAAATTATTAATATATATAAATAAACCAAATATAATATATATGTACATTATTATATATATACCAAATATAATATATATATTTATATATATTGTGCCGGTCGTCTTTCCTCAAAAAAGTTAGAATCCGGATATTTAACTCTTTATTACGGGGTTACCGTCAACTTACCATTTTACAAAGGATGCCACCCCAGTTACCTTAACCTTGATGAATCCTGGGAAAATTCTCAAGGATCTGTGAATATCTATTTCATAATATAAATGTTTATTTTATAAATATACTTGATAATATTGATGATAATATGAAAATTAAACTTTGAGCTCGCGAATAACTTTCGAACTAATGGACTTTGCTAAAGATTATAAGAGACCTTTTTTGTAGAGCGTTCGATTCCACATAAGAATATGTATGTGTCGAAATTTTGAATTGTTTTGTCTTCCAGTTATAATTTTGAAGAACGAAAGAAATTTGTCCCATGTTATTTCCATAAGAATCTTTGGTTGCACTATTTCACAGTGAATATTGAAATCTCCAATTCTCAGGGAATTTTTTTTTATCACTTTGAAAACACTCGAGCCCCTGGGAGCGAAGAAATTCGAAAAGACCCCTTTCAAGGACCACCCTAATATACATATTCAACTCGAGCCGAGCACAATTTGTTTTACCAATAAAAAAAGCAGAAGGATAACGTTTCGAGCATGAGTCCAACAATATTAATATAACTAATTTTCAATATAAATAAAACTATTACACGAGCGCTTCAGTGACTGCACCTTGCGAATTGTTCAGATTATGTCATCTACAAAACAATTCAATTTTCCTTTATCATTTGTTGTTTTCTTAATTGTCTGATCATATTAATTATTCTGGTCAAATATGCTTCAATACCATCCTTTTCAATATTCTTATTCTTCTTCCTGACAAATAAATTATGAAAGATAAGATTTTCCGAGGCATCCAGTCATAGCAATTTTCAAGAGTGGTTAACAAACTTTTTTTAGTTCGTGCAAAAGACTATTTTCCGTTGCTTTGTTGTAAGACCATGAAAACAGTTTTTATAGGAATATCTTTGCAGGTATTGACTCAGATGAATTAATTCCACCTGGAATAGATGAAATAAAAGATGGACAATGGTTGGGAGTGACAGTGAGAAGTCAAGGAGCAGGCGGAAAAGTGATGGTGTGCGCTCATCGACACATTGTCAAAACTGCTGACTCTCAATGGGGTCAAGGACAATGTTATATACTCACTCATGACCTCAAGTATCAAGACATTAAGAAACCATGTTCGGGTAAGCCAACAAATAAGGCTCACGAACAATTTGGTTATTGCCAAGCAGGCACAAGCGGTATTTTAACATCAGAAGATCGTGTAGTGATTGGGACACCGGGACCTCATACTTGGCGAGGCACTTTTTACGTTTTTACAGTCTCAGACGAATTTTTACTTCGTGATAATACGGCGTACAACGTTCCAATGCAAGATGCATCACCAGTGAATAAATACAGTTATTTGGGTATGTCTGTAACAGTCGGTAATTTTTTTGGAAATGGTTTAGCATATGCTTCCGGTGCACCGAGGTCCAATGGTACAGGACAAGTTATTGTTTTGACACGTCAAAATCAACGATCTGACATGGACGTAGCGTTGATTCTGAATGGAGAACAATTTGCCTCAAGTTTCGGATACGAAATCGCTGCGGCCGATGTTAATGGTGATAAAATAATGGATTTAATTATCTCAGCACCGTTTTACTTCAATAAAGCTGAAGGTGGTGCTGTTTATATTTACACATTTCTTTGTAGAATAAGCAAGGATAATGACAAATGCAAACCAACGAAACTTGTTGGTCGTGAGGAATCACGATTTGGATTTGCTTTAACGAATTTGGGTGACTTGAATAAGGATAGCTACGAAGATATAGCTATTGGTGCACCTTACGAAGGGAAAGGAACAATTTATATTTATTTAGGTTCAAAAAAAGGAATCATTACCACGCCATCCCAAATTATTCACTCTGAAGACACCCCAGTGCCATTGAGAACATTTGGATATTCTTTGAGTGGTGGAATTGACATGGATAAAAATGGATATCCTGATTTGCTTGTTGGTGCTTACGATAATGACGCAGTCATGTTGCTTCGCGCAAGAAAAATTATTGACATCACAACTTCGATAAGGTACTCAAGCAAAAATGGTAGTTATCAAGACAAAATTGAAGCAATTGATCCAAATAAACTGGGTTGTCCTACTGATCCAACGTCAAATCATACTTGCTTTGCATTTGAGGCATGTTGCAAAACTGAGTCTTCAACGCAGAATGGGGATATGCAAAACTTGAAATTGAATTATTATATTGAAGCAGAAATTTATTCCGGAATAAAAAAATTTTCTCGAGTATGGTTCGGCTCTGGGAAAACCCGGCCACATTATATTAACCGCACGGTCACACTAGGTCCAACTAAATTAATACATTGCCAACATGAAATAATTTATCTGAAAGAAAATACACGAGACATTCAGTCGCCAATCAAATTCCGTTTGAATTATACGCTTGTTCAAGACCAACCTATAATGCCAGCAGAAGGTGATCCAGTACCCGAAATAAATACATATCCCATTTTAAATCAACAAGAAGCTGCAAAAATATTTGAGGCAACCTTCCAGAAAGATTGTGGTGATAATGACATATGTGAAAGTGATTTGCAATTAAACGCTAAACTTAATCTTTCGGCTTCAACAGTTAAACCGAATTTCTTTGAATTACTATTAGGTGAAGTTGAAGAAGTAATCGTGAACATTAATACTGTGAATATTGGTGAGTCTGCATATGAAGCACAGCTGTTCATCAGTCATTCGTCCAGCTTGAATTACATTGCAAGTAAAAGTAATGAATCAGTTATTTGTAATTTGCATAACTCAACATTGGTTGTCTGCTCAATTGGTAATCCATTCAGAAAAGATCATACGGTCAATATTCAAGTGAGGTTTGATCCAAAAAGTGTAGAAGATAATGAACCACAGTTGAACTTTTTGATTTTTGCCAATTCTACATCTAAAGAGGTGAACTATAAGGAACCGATACGTTTACAAGCAATAGTCCTCAAACGGGCTGAATTATCGATAAAAGGTAGTGCTAAGACTCAATGGGCGTTTTATGGCGGCCCTATCGTAGGTGAGTCGGCAATTAAGCATTTAAATGAAGTTGGACCCAAAATATCGCACATTTATGAGATATTCAACGAGGGACCATGGAAAGTAAGGACTATAGAGGTGATTATTTCTTGGCCATACGAAGTTGCAAATGATAAGCCACATGGTAAATGGTTATTGTATCTGGAAGAAATGCCAGTTATCAGTAACCTTGGTGATGGAGAGTGTATATTACCTCTAGGACATGGTGTGAATCCACTGAAATTACTTGGAAGTGTGAGTTATGAGGATTTAGATGTTTTCCCACAAACGGCTGTACCACCAATTAATTATTATCGAAATCGGAGCACGACTATTAATCATATTCGGAAAAGACGAGATATTGAAAAAGTTGTTAGCACGCGAATAACCACCGATAATGAAGGACACGAACATCAAATTGTGTCAATGGTACGTAAAATGCACTATCTTGACAAATAAAATCCAGAATAAATATTTGAATTTTTTTTCACTCAAAGTTCATAATTTAATCTAGAACTGCAAAGCCGGTACTGCTAAATGTTTTGATATTCGATGTTTCATATACAATTTGCAACGTAAACAAGGAGCTACAATTACCGTAAAGGCTAGGTAAAATTTAAGACGAGATCTGCTCTTGTTCCACAAACATAATGGGTATAAAAGTACAATTCTATTATTAACTTACACAGATTATGGAATTCAACTTTGGTAGAAGATTATCCGAAGGTTGATCAGGTTAAAATTGGTTCGAATGCAAGAATAGTCATTCCATCTAATATCGAAATACAGCAAGAAAATTTGAAGAATGATCATGCTACTGTATGTATATCTAACATTAATATTATATGCATTGACTATAGATCTTCATGATCGACGTATTCTTTTATAATAATAGGCAGAGACTATTGCGTTTCCTGATGTTGGTGACCAACAGGACGCTGAACCAGTTCCAATTTGGATAATAATTGTAGCGATAGTTACTGGACTTCTACTTTTGATATTACTCACGCTTATTTTGTGGAAACTTGGGTTTTTTAAGCGGCGCAGACCTGACCCAACTTTATCTGGTAACCTTGAGAAACATAGGGATAATAATCCGGAACATGAAGCATTATGCAAACATTAAAAACTATTTGACTTCATAAAAATATTACAGAAGGAAGAAGAAGTGGAAAAGTCATGAACAGATTGTCTTATGGTAAATACTATTTGCTAGCATACGATTCCTATTGCGTAAAGCTGCTAACATTTACATTAGTTTTAATTTTTCATCATACAAAACCTTTCAGTAAAGTCTATAATCATTTTTTTCATTTCCTTACGTAGCTAAATGCATTAATAGTCGCAACATTAACCTTCAAAAAATGTTTAGTATTTAAATGATACCTCAGAAAAGGCAAGACGAACGAAGTTTTTCATGAAATCTTTTCTTGATCATATTTTAACTTTTGCTGAATTTTACGTACAATTTATGTGTGGTGAAAAAATATTTTTTTTATTTAGTCCAAGCACTGAGGTGGGTCAAATTTATATTTTAAGTTTTATGAGAAGAAAGTAATCAATCAATGATTAACCGGTGGTGCTTAATGAATAAAAAAATTCGTTAAAAATATTAAATTTATTTTTCTCAGTGAGACGTATATTTTAAGTATCGAGTACGAATTTGAGTGAAGCAATTGAGATATGAATTAAGAATAGACTCATGTGAGATACCTATCAATAAACTTACTATTAAAAAACTACATTTCATTACCTTTGTCAGATTTGTTCATCAATCATAACCTGATTCATACTCAACATTATTCATACGAACAGTTATTAATTGGTTCTTTTCCAAATAATATGATTATTGCGGTTAAAAAAATACTAGGAGGTTCAATTATACCCAAAAAATTTTTGTGAAAATGGTGCATTAAATGTGATACAGAGGTTTTAAAAGGAAAAAAAACCCATTGAATGATTTAATGTTATTTAAATATACATATTTTGTTATATCGCATTCAGAAGTCTCGGGACATAGTGTAACTTTATTGATGAATCTGTTCGAGAATACTACGAAGCAAGATGAATAGATACTAAATTGCAATTCAGCACACGATCTCTATATCCAGTCAACTGCTCAAAATCAATGTTACCTAAATTGAGGTGGTGCTCAAATCATGCTTCATAACTGACTACACATCGAGCGCAAACTCTGTCGTTTGAATTCTTCTGGGTGCATGCTTGCTTCACAATTTTTATAGAGTGTTTCGCAATTGAAGATAAGAAATTTTTTTATCAATAACTAATAAACGAATCATTACTTACTTCGTAAGAATAGTTATGTGTATCTAGGCCGGAAAGTTGATCATTTTTGGCCTTGATACACACAATATTCTTTAGGGGAGTGCCTCAAAAAATGATGTTTAAGGGATTAAATAGTCCCTAAAATGACAAAATTAATGAAAATGTACGGCGCTGTATACCTATAATATAGGTATACAGCATACACTGGGATTACGCAACTTTGTCTTTTGTTTTATGGATAAATAAAATAAAAGATTGCGTTGTTATACAGTTCAATCACAAACGTTATATCTGTCAGTATCGTAACGTTTGAATTGAAGGTAAAATAAAATCTATTAATTGGAAATTAAAAAATCAAAATGAGTGATAGTGATAGTCATAATCCGAATAAAAACGAAAGAAACTGCATTCCGATACTTTGATTCGGCGTAAGTTTTACTTTTTTACAAAAAAAGAAAAAAGGGCGTCAAGTTTTTACATGAAAAAAAAATTGAATTGCAAAAATTACTTTGGAAAAATTACTTTACAAAAAGATTTGATCTCAGTCATTATTGCCAAGTACCCAATACAAGGTTATACTTTATAGACTTACTATGTAATTATATCAGTTATCTATGTTTATAGCAAAATACATATTATTTATTTTTTTTTATTTTAAGTGCTTCCTGCTGCCAAATCGCAATCTCGCACATGGACTCTGTTTTTGGTATTCTGTTCTTTTCTCCCTTTTGTATATTTTTTTTTTTTCTAACTTTTATATTAGATTATTCTTCCCGTTTTTTCAATGAAGTTATGTATTATTTTCAGTGTCTTCAGCTCTCCTTTTCTTATCCAGTTCCATACGGCATACACAGTACGGTTTGCTCGCTCCTATTTTATCCAGTTGTTCATTGAGTATATAGTTACTTCTGGTATTATAATACTCCTTTCCTTTATGTCTTCCCTGTATGTTACATTCTTTGGTTGTATTTCTTTTCATTTCGTCTTTATAGATAACACTGAGATCACCGATTGATACCTCTATTTTCCTTGTGCTCTCCTCTTCTGTTGCTTCTTTTGCAAGTCTGTCCGTAATTTCGTTCCCTGTTTCACCGATATGTGCTGGGAACCAGAATATCACCATTTTTTTATTTTTTCTATATATCTCTGTTGATAGTTTAAAGTATTTCTTCCTTATCTCTAATATATCTATTTGTATAAGCGCTAATTTTATTATATTTATTATTGCTTGTATCACAATTAATGCGTCGGTATATATTATTATATTCTTCTCATTTCTTACGTTTTCCATCAATCGCATTGCTTTAAGAATGGCCACCGCTTCCACAGTGAAATTTGAGCATCTCTTATCCATACTTATGTACCCCATCATGTACCCCATTTTCTTTTCTGGAATGAAGTACGCACAGTCAGTTGAAATATTATTTTCTATCTTAGATCCATCACTTTACATAACAGTTATATCTTCTTTCAATTCATATTTATTCACTATCTCTTTTGTTACTTCTTCCATTTTTAATCCTTGCCTTACTTTCTTGCCTATGTTTATCTCAGTATTGACTTCTGAGGTAATATGCCAGAAGTTCATGTTGAATATTTCATATTTGTTTTTTGCTTTGATTTTTTCTTTATCATTTTGAACTCTGTCCCACGCTGCTGTTAATATAAAAGGTAGGGTGTGGCATTTTCAGGCAAGTTTTTTTTTATCAAAGAAACAGGCTGAAAACTTACTGAACGATGAAAAAAGAAGCTTGTCCGAAGCGGAGCTCTTAATTTCAATATTTAGAGGTGGCGGATTGTAATTTTCCGTTTGAATAACATAAGAAGAAAAAATTTTTTTCGTTTTGATTTTTGTAGCTCGGCATTGGTGCAACATAGAGATAAGCCGATAACATGTGCTTATAGAGAATCGAACGCTCTACAAAAAAGTACTCTTACACTTTTTTCATCGAAACGGTCATTCTGAAGATATTCAAACCCAAAGTTCGAATGAAATTTGTTTAAACAAATTTCGTATGAAATTTCGACTTTTTTGTCATTAAATCGATACTAATCAGTTTATTATTTTCTTAAAAATTATTTTTAATCGAAAAACACTTCAACACACACAAAAACACAACAACACAAAACAATCAAACACACAACAAACAATCAAAACACAAATTATACCTACATTGCCCAATTTTTTTTAGACAACATAATTTCTATTGCTCTGAAATGATGATAAAATTATTTTGACATAAGTCATAAATAATATTTTCCACAGTAAATAAAATGAAGAAAAAAAAATCTGACATATGAGTATTTTTTTTCAGCTTTACAAAAATATGAGCATACTAAAACTAGTTTTTTGAATAAAGATAATTTTGAAGACAGTAATAAACTCATTAGTATCGATTTTATGACAAAAAAATCGAAATTTCATACATTTCGAACTTTGGGTTTGAATATCTCCAGAATGACTGTTTCTATGTAAGAAGTGTAAGAGACCTTTTTTGTAGAGCGTTCGATTTTCTATGAGACCATGTTACCGGCTCATCTCTGTGTTGTGCCAACGCCGAGCTACAAAAGTCAAAACAAAAAAAATTTTGTTTTCCTATGTTATTCAAACGGAAAATGGAAAATTACAATCCGCCACCTCTAAATATTAATATTAAGAGCTCCGCTTTGAACAGGCTCCTTTTTTCATCGTCCAGTAAGTTTTCAGCCTGTTCCTTTGATAAAAAAAAAAGGTTACCTAAAAATGGCACACCCTAATAAAAGGTTGATTCCTTTTCACGTTCTCTCCTGTTTTCTCTTTTCATTCGGCTCAATAAACTCAATTTACCTTTTAACTCTAATTTTCCATAAGCCATAACTTTCACCATATAATTTCTACCCAGGAACATGGCTCTATCCCTGATTGTCATCACCTTTGCTTCTCCTATCACCACATTGTTTGGAGTACTATTTCTGAATCCCAGTGCTGTTCTAAGTCCCACCATATTGCGATCTTTCTATCTTCAGGCTATTCACAACATCTCTTGGATAGTACACAAATGATCCATACTCAATTGTTGTTCTGACTAGACTCTTATACAGCATTAAAACTGTATTCACTTCCATGCCCTTTTTGTTGCCATTACAATATTTCAATCATGAATTCCCTCTTCTTGACTTTTCTTTCATTATTGAACACTGTGTATCGAATTTCATCTTACTATCAAATATTACTCCTAAGAATTTGGCTTCTTTTTTTATCTGAATCTGTTCCCCTCATATATTGATAGTCTTTATCGTTGGTTCCGCTTGTTGCCGATCAAAATCAATGATTACTGTTTTTTTAGGTTGTAATTCTAATCCGATGTCTGATAAATTGTCTCTCAGCACTCCTACCGCGCGTTTAATGTGTTCACAACGGTCATTAAAGGATTTTTTCATTGTCTATATCGCTATGTCATCATCAAATTGCATTTGTATGATTTCATGGTCTAAACCATTTGTTATATTGTTTGTATATAAATCGTATAGTATTGGACTTAGGACACCACCTTGCGGTAATCCTTTATTTGTGTTCCTTGTGATTGTTGTATCATTATTGATCACGAACTTTACAGATCTTTTTCGACATCCAGTCTCCTACATATTTTACAATGATTATTGGACATTTCTTTTGAACTAGCTTCTCTATTAATGGTGTGTATAAAACATTGTCGTACGCTGATGATACGTCCAAAAAAGCCGCCATGGTGTTTGCTCCAGTAGGATATCCTATTCTTACATCTGTCGTTAATTATACCAAATTGTCCAGACATGATTTCTCTTTCCTGAACCTATTTTGCTTCTTATTTATAATGGATTTGCTTTCCGCCCATCAGTTAATTCTTTCTGTGAATATCCTCTCCATTACTTTACTAACACATGAGAATAAAGCGATAGGTCTGACCTTTTCTTTTCCTGGTTTGTCGATGAATATGGCTTGGTAGTCCTTTCATTGTATCGGATATCTCCCTGCTTTTACACATCTGTCAAATACATGTGTCAAAATCTCAATATATTCATCATCTAGTCTTTTTATCATTACATATTCAGTATGGTCCAGTCCCGGTGCTGAATTCGTCTTACAACATTTTATTGCTCTTATAGTTTCATCTTTGGTAATATCACAATTTAGGTCATTTCATGTTTCTTGAGGATTCTCCTCTATTATTTTTCTTTCTTTTTGTGCCCAGGAGGGACTCAACTCATGCATTACTTTCAGACATTCTTGATTCCAGTCTTTATTTTGCCACTTTGTCCATTCTATCGTTTTCGAAGCATTTTTCAATATTTTCATTTTTTTCCACACGTATGACATATTACTGTTTTTATTTAACGTTTCGATCAATTTTTTGAAATTTTCTCTTTTTTTCATTATTTATTATTTTTGTAGCTTCAGCTGTAGCTTTTTTATACTCTATGTAATCACTCATAAGGAAGCTTGCCTTAAATTGTCTCATTTTCTCTTTTCTTTTCTCTATAGCCTTTTTGCAGTCTTTGTTCCACCATTCCGCTGGGGTTTTTCTCTTACTAATATATTTTTTTTTCTTGTCATCTGTGTTTTCGTTTTGTAAGCTATCAATTTTCTTTCCTGTTGCAATTAAGGCAGCATTGATCATAGAGTCATATAGTTCTTTGTATAGCTCAATGTGGTCCATGCCCTTCCAATGCATTTCCAGCTATACTTTTATTCTCTCTTTTAACACTTCATCATACTTTTCCCAATTCGTCATTTTGTTTGTAATCTTATTACTTTTTTTCCTGTACAGTTCTAATTCTTCATCTATTTTATAAATGACCGGGTAATGATCTGATCGCCAAGAGTCGTCGATTCGTTCGTACGTAAATCTATGTGCAATGCTATTTGAACTGAAGAGTAAATCTAAATTAGAATCTTGCCGGCTTCCCCCCATTCTTGATTTTGTGTCCATATTTATTATTTGTAGCCCTTCATCATCACATTCCTCATATAAAATTGAACCATTATTGGCGGTCCTACTGCAGGTCTATATGATGTTGTGGGCATTAAAATCACCTATCATAATTATCTTGTATCTCTTGAAATTGCTAAGTTTGCTCAAAATTCCTTTTGGCTCCGTCCCAGTCAGCGTGGAATGTTGTAGGAATGTTCCGAACCTTGCACAACATTCCGAACGTTGCTGCAACATTTCTGCAACTTTCCAGTGGCAACGTTACAATGTGAATGTTACAGGAATGTTGCTGGAACATTGCAGCGAGAACATTACAATGTGAATGCTGCATCATTCCTGCAACGTTCCTGCAACATTCCAGCAACGTTCCCATTCTTGAAACGGGACAGTATTTATCTACGCTTTCACATTCTTTCATTTGGGATGTTACACTTTCAACATCCCATTATAGGCAAAATGGAAGTGCGCATGCATCAACATTTGGCACATTGGCACTCTACTGTGTTGGCACGTCACAACCACGTTTATACTCTCGAAGCGTGTGTACTGTGAAAATCGTGGAATCTTTGTGTCGAATTTTATGCCTGATTATTGAAGAGTAAAGTATAATATTCACTCGAAATTAAAATATTTTGAATACCAATTAATATTCTTAAAATTTCGAGCGTTCATAATTGTGAGTTGATATTCATCTACGTCCGTCGTTCACATAACCTGCTTCTACAACAAATACGTAGAGATTAATAAAATCATGTCCCCAAGGTCCACCTGTCCCCAACATCAAGACTGGACGAAATGCTGTAATTTACTCAATATTTTTTACTTAATTTACCTAATAATAAATTTAACTGAGAAGTATTTTTCAACTGTACATAATTTTTAGTTGTTTGATGTCTGTTCATATAATCGAAAAAAAAAGAAAATAATAATAATAAGTGAAAGGTATTATTATTAATGAAACAGAATAAAATCCAAAATATAATTTTTCAATTTTCAATATACTCCTGCAATGTTACGTGCAACGTTCCTGCATAATTCTAAACGTTGTAGAGAGGCGAACATAGGAACATTGCAGGAATGTTGCATCAACGTTTCCTGCAATGTTTAAGGACGTTCGTGAGCGAAACCTTTTAGTAGATAAAAATTTTTTTTTTTCAGTTTTGATGAGTTAAATCATGTAGCTATCTACCTTTGAAATTTCAAGGCAACTTATCGATAATTTAAGAAAGTTATTGAAGATCAAAATTCAAATTTTCAACATAGAGCCTTATTGAGAATTAGCATTTTTATGTATTTAAAATTACAAAAAGTACATTATAAGAGTAGATACAATAATAAATAATGTTCAAAAATATTCTTTGAAATATGTAGTTTATATAACTCCACAAAAAAATAGGTGTTGACGAATGTTTGAATCAAATATTAATTATTTCAATAAAGATGATTAAAACTATTTTGGTAAATTTGTAGCCATCTTGAAAACTGGCAACAGCGCGCAGTAACGAAATATACACATTGAAAGTATCAAAACATAACATAGGCACTGTTGCCAAATTTATTTAGTATTTCAAATCGCGTCAAATCAATCGTTGATGTGGATTAACTGATTTTTCAAAATAAATACTCAAAATTAATTGGTACATATAAAAAACAATTATAAATCATTGTAAAATTATTGATATATCCTACAAATTTTCTCAAGCCTTAGATAAATTTTATAAAAAGTTAGTACTCATTTGACCCCGGAGTATCTCACGAACGTCCTTAAGGTATTTCTAACGGTTTGAGAAAGAGAGCAATAGTTTAGAAAGAGAGAATAGATATCTCTATACATAGTATGTGTATTGAAACAATAAATTTGGAAACGTTGGTACGCATAGTGCATACTGTCACTCGCATATTACACATCTACATAGTATATAGATATACACACGAGACCGGTAGAGACGTAGAGTTATTGCATAGAAGTGTCAGTTGTTGAATATTTTTTTTCGAGTTTTTGAAACTAAACAAATAATAAAATAGTATTTAAAAAATTATTGAAAAATGAATCAGTTGAAATATAAAGGAAAGTTTATAAAACGCAAAGCACTCGAAAGAATACTTGATTGTTCCAAGCAGTTCAAAAAAAGTAATAGCATAACCTCAAACTCAGGAGTTGATGAAAAAAGTTCATCATCTCATAATGAAAAAGAAAATTATCCTTGTTTAGGCAGTCGAATAATTGACGTGCAATATTTTGCAAAACAATTGTTCTGTAAAAATTGCAAAAGACCAATTCAACTCATTCATGCTGAACAAGAAACAACGATCGCGTTGCATTCTATCATCAGTATTCGGTGTAAAGAATGTGATAGTATAACACGTGTTGAGACTGGGAAAACTCATGTTGTCAATGAGATTTCGAGAGAAAAGCTAAAATACAAAACTGACAAACGAGTTGTTCATAATGATCATACAACTAAAGCTGTTTTGGGTTAGTATATAAATAAATTACTTTTTATTTTTTATTTTATTTTTTATTGAAAAAAATCTCATCTTATTAGAGTTTTTTCATAATTATTTAAATTTAATTGTAGGAGTGATTCGTAGAGGACAGGGCCTTACAGATTTGAACCGATTACTTTCATGTCTTAACCATCCTACTTTAAATTGGAGTATCTATAAAAGATATGAGCGTGAAGTAGGACCCGTAATAGAAAAAGCTGCCAGGGAAAGCTGGGAAAAATCCGCAGAAGAAGAACGTCTTTTAGTAATATCGAAAGCAGAAAAATTATGTAAAGATTTGTAAGTTTATAATTACCCAAAATATTTTTGAATAATTTTGTTTATATCGACCTTTTTTCTGATTCAAATATGATTCAAAAGTGATGAAATTGTACATTATTATAATTATGAAACGTTTTTTTTAACGTTTGAACCTCGATAAGTATGATGAATGTGTGAGCTGTGGATTTTTTTATAGTATAATAATTTTAATTTGTGTAACGTACACATTACATCATCGTAACCAGTTTTATAATAAACTTAGGGGTTTTAATGAATTTATAGTGAATATGCGCTACCAGTAATTATGGTGCTATTGCACAAAATTCGTAAAAAATATTATTTACTACAGCGTGAGTAAATAATTAACATGTGTAGCTCACAATATTTTTTACAATATTTTTTTTTGAAAATAAAACAACGGACAATAAACAATATAAATAAACAATAACCAAGACTACTTAGATTTTTTTTCCATGGTACTTCTTCCTATTTCAGACCGGAGGGCATTGCTGCTGAAATCATGGAGCAGTTGAAACCTTTCAAAAATAGTCATAGCATAAATTAACGTCAATTTGACAAGTCTGTTGGAAATATTGTATACATAGTCGTAAGCTATGATATGGGGTGGTCAAAAAGAGGAAATGGGCGCTCCTATGACAGTCACAATGGATATGGTGTTATTATCGGTTTTTTGGATGGGAAAATTTTAGACTACAAAACCAAAAATAGATTATGTAGAAAATGTAATAATGGTCACGCAAAAGATGACCGCGATTGTCGTCAAAATCACATTGGCAGCTCAAAAATAATGGAAGCTAAAGCTGGAGAAGAGTTGATAAATAAAAGTGAAATTTTGAAAGAAACAGGATTACACGTTATTGCTATGGTTTGGCAATGAAGATAGTTTCACATTGAAACACGTGCGTGAAAATAGACTCGGAAAAATATATAAACTATCAGATACAGTTCATTTAAAAAGAGGCCTTAAAAGACAACTTTATAAAGCCCAAGGATCATTCAAGGAACTTAAATCAAAGAAAGCGATTCCTCATATCCTCAAATTATTCAATTATGCAGTAACACAGAATAAAAAAAAAGCTTTAGAATTAGCATGCATATTGCTGTCAATACCAGATTACCTGTTCAATAACCATGAAAATTGTTCCTCATGGTGCACTAAAGGGGATGAAGAGCATGTGGTTGTGCTGGAAGATCCAAAGTTGTGGAATAAATTGAAAGAAATTTTTGATTTATACGCTAAAAATGCAACAAAAATCTCAGTGGCTGCTTCTACACAAAAAAATGAAGCTGTAAATAACACTTTTTCTCGCAAAGCACCGAAAAACAAAAACTTTAATACTACTGAGTTTTCCGATTATCGCATAGCTGATGGCGTATTAGTGACCAATGAAGGAGAAATAAGCTTATTGGGAGTAAAAAAAGATTTAAATTTGTCTCCTGGTATTCATACGGCTGCGTACACGGAAAGATCTGATACAACTAAACGAAGAATTATCGATAGATCAAAATTAATTAAAACCAAAGCTCGTCGAAATATTTTAGCTGTTGAAAGAGAAAAATTAAGATCGATGAATGAAAAAACTGAGGGCACGCAATATAAAAGTGGTTGTGGACTTGTCTTGGATGGAGGAAAAAGCAACAAAACTTCCTTTGATGCATCTGCATTCGAAAATTCCTTGGATATTCAAATGTATCCATGGAGCAAAGATTTTCGAATTGTATATTTTGACATTGAAACTTCAAACTTGAGAAGTGATGCAGATATTTTACAGATTGCTGCCAAATCTGGAGAAAGTATCTTTACTACATACATCAATCCAGTTCAACGAATAGATAGTGCAGCTTCAGACGTTACTGGTTTAACAAATATCCATGGTAAATTATTTTTACATGGAAAACTGATAGAGACTGTCCCTTTACCAAATGCTGTTGAAGCTTTTTACGCATTTTTGAAAAAATGTAGTAAGTCTTACTTGCTAGTCGCTCATAATGCGAAGTTCGATGTGCCTCGCATATTAAATGCCATTGAGAATAGTAATATGTTAACAAAATTTCAAACCGTTGTTTATGGTTTCTGTGATAGTTTGAACATGTTAAAAGTATTACTACCTGATAGAAAGGAAGCAGGTAAATTTAAACTATGCAATTTAGCCAAAGATATATTGCAAATAGATGAACAATTCTGTGGGGCGTTTCATGAAGCATTATTTGATGTCACTATTCTTGAAGCTTTATGCGCTTCTATACAGATTTCAATTTTCGAAAAAAATGTTAAAACTGTAAGTCACTCTTATCTTCTACTCAAACAATCCAAATTAAAAAGTTCTAATCGACCATTACTGGAACCTTTAAAAGGTGTAGTTTCTTAAGGAATGCTTGATAAAATTGCATCACAAAATATTACATTTTCATTACTTGAGAGTTTATTTAAAGAAGGAGAAACTGTTTTAATAAATTATCTGAGAGAAAAAGTTAACAATAAGGTCCGAGTTACTACGAATCGAAGAATTCTAACTAACATAGTCGATTTTTTTTCAAATCACTGTGGTCATTAAATCAATAATAGTTGTAGGATCAAAAAATACATAAGATATACTGCATTGAGCAGTAGATGAATAAATTCCAAAGGATAAATGTTAGAATAATATTATAATGATAATCGTTAACTTTAAATACTTTTTAATTGTTTGAATATATGAAGTATATTGAAGTATATATGTTTATTAACATGTTTATCGTTTAAATATTGCTGCAAGAAATGTTGAAAAGGTCCATTTTATATTTTAAAAATAGCAATAGCTATAAAATTTATCAAGTGTTACATTGTACTGTGAAGAATAAATATATATTATATGTATAACATTTATTTATTTTTTGCTTCCACATTAAAAAAAAACATTTTTCAATATTTTAAGTTAATTTATTTGAAAGTTTCAATAATTCACTCATGTATTAATTAATATTAACCACATTTGAATATTACCGCAAGTCACTAGATCACGACGTATACATAACCTGTGAAAGCAGCGTTGCCACATCTGAGGTTCGCTCGCTGATTAGATAAAATTTTCTAAAAAAAGCGCTCTTTTGGTACTGATTTTTCGTAAACAAAACAGACAATCGCATCATATTTGAGATCAAAACATTCAAAATTTATTCATTCATTCGTGTGCAGTTTTTTTTGCAAAGTTACTTTTTGTATCAGATATGACAAGTAAAAATATTAAAAACCATCACCGAAATAGATCGATTTCCCATACATTGCATGTTTAATGTCAACACCTTTGAACATTTATTGCAACTTTCAGAGACAGACAATTCTTTTGAAATTTTTTTTAGAGCTTTGAAACGATCGAAACTATCTACTTGCAAAATTTCGTGCAAAACTACTTTTACACATAAACCGTTAGAAATACCTTAACGTTGCGGATGTAACATTCCTGCAACATTCCACGCTGGCTGGGGTATGTCCTGAGTTTCTATACATTACTAGTATAATAAACTTGTATTTTTTTCCATTTATAATGGCTCCTGTGCAATCTATATTTCTCGAAGTCAATTTTACATTGTGGACCCTTGTTTGAGAAATAGAGCTTCTGACCAGTAGCATGCCCCTCCTGTTTCATTAGTCCTGGTCTGTAAACCATCTTGTCGATATATAGTATATCCGGAAAATTTTATTTTGTCTTAAAAACTGGTTTTGGTCTCTGTTAGTCCGATGATATCGTATTTTTCTATTTCCTCGCTCATCTCATTTTTTTCGCTTTTAACTCCTCTAGCATTCCAATTTAATATTTTTAGTACCATATTTGAGCTTTTTTATAACCCTCCTTTGTTTGCTTTGTTTTGTTTAGTGTTGTTTTGTGTTTTTTTTTCTTTTTAAGCAGCTGGTTAATCATTCTTTATCTGTCGTAATAGATGTTCTATCCTGTTTCTTCAAACTTTGTTTTCTTTTGATTGTCATCATCCTGCTCGTTGCATACTTAGCTATTTCACTAAAATATTTAGTCGATTCATCTTCCATCCATTCATTTGTTCCAATGTCTTCCCATAGTTTGATTATATTGTTCACTATGAGAGCATTTTGGAGACTCTCCGTTTCTACTGTATTGTCTGTTTCTCTCTCCGGACTGACTAATATTCTCTGTACATCCTTCTCTGGTTTTTTTTTCTTGAATGGGTGAAAGTTTATGGTATTGTTATTATTATTTGACTTTCTTCCATAAAGCTCTTGACGACTGTTTTCCCTTTGTATAACTCTCTCTGAGTGATAGTCTCCATTATTTACCCTTGTGTTTTCTGGGTTCCTACCGTTATTTTCTGTTTGACTGTTATTTTTTCCTTTTCTGTTGATTTCAGTAGAGCACTGTAAGGATAGGTATTCTCATCCGCCATTTTCGAGCCAAATGGGACGTATTTAGCATGGCATCGTCAATGTAGCATGCTGTTTGATAGTGTTTAATAAATAAATAATAAACAATATACTTGTGTAATTTTAAATGTGCAGTACACAGAATGTTTATTTGTTATTTTATTTCGACATAATTCGTGTGACGATCGACATAATTTGTAATTTCCGTCATCCGGGCGATGAAAAATTTCTGTACATAACCATAAAATTTTGTTTATTTTTCTTAATTAAATTGAGTTTAGTTTAGTTGAGGTATAATGCAGTCGTTATTTTTAAATTAATAAAATTAAAATGCCCAACTGCGCAGCGGTAAATTGTAGTAACAGAGGAGAGAAAGGTTTTAAGTTATTTGTATTCCCAAGAAATCCTGATAGGCGAGCACAATGGGTGCAGAATATGCGACGAGACAATTGGACACCAACCGATGGAGCACGTTTATGCGAGGTAAATTTTATTAAATAATTTTTTAGTGGATATAAAGTGTTTATGAAGTAATTCAGATTGATAAAATAAAAATCTGTTTCACTTGAGAAACATTTTGAAGGTTCGCAATTTGAAAAAAATCGACAGGATGGATGGAAAAAACTTAAAGCAAATGCAGTCCCAACATTATTTAATGTACCAAATCCACCCCCTATGATTGATCCACCTCCTCGAAAATCAGTTTATAAGGTACATACTTTATTTTTAAAGGTGACGTTATTTATAATTTATGTTAAGTTGAATGAATTTTTAACAATATATATTTGTTTGTTTGGAAATCGAAATAAAAAGAATACAAAAAATGAATCATCTTCCAATTTGCAGGTGGCACAGTCTTCCCAACTTGAACTTCAGGTACACATGCAACATCAGCGTGTAATATTATGATATATACGGAACAATAAATAGTAATTGTCGTTTTAATTTTACAGACTTTGTTGAAAAATCTTGAAGTGGTTGAAGTTGATGAGCCTATATCTACTTCAGTGCAACAAGAAGAATATGTTTCTTCTATATTACAGAAAGATGACACCATTCCAGTTTTATTAGAAGACAGCTCAAGCGTACCTCATAATGTAGAGGTAGTTTATTTATCATTTTACAAATTTGTTTTTTTATTAATCGATTGTACCAGTTATTTACAAATATAACGTTTTGGGACTTGATTAGTCTCTGTTGAACAAATTTAAAAATATATTAATTTCAATTTTATTATTCAACAGGTAAATGATGTAGCAAGACTAAAGCGTGAAAATGAGGATTTGAAACTTGTTATTGAAAAACAACAGTGCCAGATGAAATTATTAAACAAGACATTGAAAGACTTAACGTCAAATATTGGAGTTTTGGAAAAGCAAAACATGGCATTACTTCAACAAGTATCTAAAGTAGAAGAAATCCAAAAGTCATTTTTGAATGAAGCACAAAGACAAAAACTTGAAGTAGGTCGAGTGAATGAATGGTCGAATGAAGCCATCATAAAAGGTCTGAAACTTAGATTCGCTCTTGGCGTTCATGGCTACAAATATCTGCTTTCTACTGGTTACCCATCACCTTCATATCCAACAATAATGTGACGAATTCAGGAGTATAAACTTGATTTTGGAATTTTCGCGGACGTTCTGAAACTTCTCAAATTCAAAGTAGAAATGATGGAACCTACTGACAAGTTTTGCCTCTTATCTTACGATGAAATGCAAATTGGTAAAAAACGTAAAATTGTTTATGGTACTGCCTCTGCTAAACGCCATAAAACATAGTGACTTGAGTACTTTTCAAACTGCGGTAGTTTATTTAAGATCTGTAAATATACTACATTTTTATACTTATTATGTTATATTATTGTAATGTTGTGCAACGAACAAAAGTGCGTTTATGAAACTTGCAATGTTAATATGTATAATATAGCTAAGATTATATATACATATATTCGATCAATATTAATTAGAAATAATTGCAAAAAAGAATAAAAAATAAATACAGAGTTAATTAAAAAATTTTAAGGGGACAAAAAAAATTCTTATACTTCAAAGTTAATGTTTTTTAAAACTTTGTCTCTAGGCAGGGTAATATTAAGTTTCTACAATAAAACTTTAAGCTTTCATCTCATCGTTACAATTATTGACCACCGATACATATATATACACATCGATGTGACGCAATACAAATTGTACCTGGCCCTTTACACATAAATCATCCTATGTTAGTTGTTGGTTTATGTATATATATATGAATATCGAGATGAGTGTAATCGCCTGACTTTCCATTTATAGATAATATATAATGTGAAATATTTTCAAAGAATAAATAATCTAAAAAGTATAAAACAAAATTTTTTATAGTTTTACTAACATTTTATATCCTCTCACAATTGTAAATATATCAATTCACAAAATGTATAAATAAAAATTAACGAGAAAAATTGAGGAATAAAAAATAAACAAATTAATATTTTTATTCCTATTTCGTAGCCTGTAATAAAATTAAAATATTCTTTATTATTTTATGGGTTACAATCCCTCTTGAAGGAACAAGTTATGGGCAATCATATACAATAAAAAATGTTCTCTGACTTGATATAAATATATTTAGTTTTATATTGTTTGATATAAAATTTATTTATTGGATATTTTAAATTGAATTTATTTTCCAGAATATTTCGCTCAATTAAATGTTAATAAGTATTGGATATTTAATCATGTCGTTTACTGTCATATAAGATGGTTGATGCTGAATAACTATTGATTAAGAAATACGATCGACTTTGCTTTCACTGCTCGTTCATTGAAACTGAACTTTGAGTTAACTTGACTTTTAATTGATTCGAAACCGTGAGGTAAAACTTACGCTCGGTTGTACAGAGATAGAGCAACTGGATTTCCTTGAAATGCTGTTGAAGCTTCTTCTTTAAAGAAACTTTTACTTGTACATACCCATACAACATACAAAGCTCAAGATTATCCCAAGGATAAAAGAATTTAATTTGTTTAATTTGTTTAACAAATTAATGTATAGTATATAATAGATAGACGTTAATAAGTAATTGATATTACAGTATATAGTATATAACATTATAAAAAATTTTATATATGTATTGTAATTCTAATTAATACACCTATTTATACATTGACAGATTTTATTTCATTTATTACAAAAACGTGTTCTTTAGCAAACAAACAAATTTGTTTCTTTATATTAACATAATTAAAACACTACATAACAGCGGTCCAATTGAATATTTATTTATTTTGAATGATAAATCAGTTTTTTTTACTATTTGATTGAGTAAAACCAATTTTTAAATTGTTTTGATAATTAAAATATTGATTTGAAAAAGTTTTTAAAATATTTTTTAACCATTAGCAATAATTTCACTATAAATGAATGATAATTCGACCAACATGATTTTAGTTATTTCATCTTACATCATACCTATCCAAATATTCGGAAACTTGTGATAATGAACTGAATTCTTTAAAAATTTTGTGCCAATGTTCCAATCTGTCTATCATGACTCGGTTTTCTTCCATCAAAGTTAACATTCTCTGAACAGCAGGCGGAGGTTTCCAATCTGCTCCTAAGAGCTCTTCATCGTCACTTTCATTTTCTGGTTCCTACAATCAATTAGACAAAACTTTAATTTACTTCAAGGGAGTAAGGTGAAATTCTAATGATACTAAATCAGAAAAAATTCTGGACTAATTTTCCAAATTAATAATTGTTATATAATTTTTAATTAATAAACAAAATAGTGCAAGTTAAATATCAATTTTTTTCAATCAAATTTAAAACTAATAACATTTTGATAACACAAATAATTAAAACCTTTTTTTTCTGTTGATGCAAATATTCCTTTCCCATTTCTCCTGACATTGTCACTTTTTCACAGGTTGTTCAGTTGTGAAACAAATTGCTGCAAATTAATGTTTAACAAATTAGATTGCTATTAAAAAGATATGTTTTTCTTCAATACCTATTTTAATATTTAGGATAATTACCTCGAATAAAAACTTCGCCAAAATATAACCTATATAACCTTCTGTCACTTACTCACTTGTAACATGATTTCTACTTTTCCGCACTCATAGAATTTAAGGTCTATTGCTTCTATGACAATTTACGTTTAAGATCAATTAATTATGGCCCGAATAAGCTTAATATTTTATATTATGTTTAAAAACAAATGTCACAAAACACCGTGTTTATACACGCGTCGCCATACTCCAAGTGTCCAGCCTGGCTCGAAAATGGCGGATGAGAATACTCCCCTTTATAGAGCCTTAATTTAACAGTAGCAGACCGCTGCCAATGACGCGAGTAGCGGGTTTTCGAACTATTTCACCGAGGATGATTTCGACTCATTTTCGAGACCTGCCGGCCATATTAGTTGCGCCTCCTGTCTCTATTCTCCATGGTGTGTACAAAGTATGATGAACACAGAAGTGAACCAAACTGGGAACTTGACCAAGCTAGAGCAAGCAAACAGGACTGTGTATGGAGCTGGCTAAAAAAAGAGGAATACAACACAATTAAAATAATATATAGACTTATCAAAAATACGGGAAAAGTAATATAGAAACAAAAAAAAAAGAAAAAAATTAAATCATGTAAATACATACCAAAGAAGTACATGTGTAAAATAGCGCTAAGCTAGATACACCCTAACCTTAAAAAAAAAAAAATTGTTTTTAGAAAAAATCCAAAAGACTGGGCACCAAATGAAAATACGAGAATTTGTAGTTCTCATTTTATCAATAATGAAAAATCGGAACATCCATTACATCCGTCTTATGTACCTTCTATTTTTCCTGGAAGAGAAAATATTAAAAAAAATACAGAATCTTCGGGACGTTTCCAGCAAGTCAAAAATTGTGAATATCAAGAAATCTTTTGTGAGTAATGACCGATAATTTGATAAATATCACCAATTCAATTGAAACAGTAATAATGGAGCAAGTTGATGATGTGCATGTCAATAGTGTTGAACAGAATCAGACTGATGCTAGTGTTAAAGTGTTATTCTTAAACCTGTACAACGAAGCATAAGTTGTCAAACAGAGACAGTTGTAGACGAAACGTACGAAGATTTAACATATTTTTTTTGCAATCTGGACTATCATGACGGTATAAGCACTGCAGCAGTACAGATAAATATTCCAAAGAAGAAAACAGAAGATAAGAATTTCGAAGCAAATATACCAATTTCAAAAGATATCAGAGACTCAAGTTGTGATCCAATAAACGTGGATATCACAAAATCTTGTCAAGACTTCCATGGACTATCTTCAATTACTACAGACGAAGTAATGAGCAGTTTAACGGATGTGTCATTGACAATTTTCTCATATCTCTTAACTTTACTTCCAGACTGTGAAGCCTCGAAAATTGACGAAAATACCAGTTTATTAATTACATTGATGAAATTGAAAACTGGTTTATCATTTACGGCACTTTCAGTATTGTTTAATATTCATCGAACGTCAGCACATAGGATATTTGTAAAGCATTTACAATAATTGAATATTTTTTGAGAAAATTGTAAATAACATATTGAATTGGGAATTGTATTAAATCAGTCAATACATAATATTTATATCAGTGTTTTAATTGTAAAAAGTTATGAAAATGAAATGTTCATTATTTTCTTTTTATAATTATCTAAACAGCATGTAAGTGTTGGTTAAGTGATAGTATGATTGGTAATAAATATTTCTATTTTATCACATTTATTATAAAATTTTTTAACAAATTTAACACTTTTACAGTTTTTTTTAATAACTTTTTATAGATTAATATGTATTTGATACACTCGTTTGTGACACGACTTTAGCGAATATGACACTTGCAAAATTATTTGTTTTTTCAACTACACCATAGACATGATTAGAGTTGAATAACTTTTTTCTTTTTTCATCATTTCGGCCACGTATAATATTATTGACAACCGGTTGAAATCCGTATTCTATTATTTAAAAAATTTTATATTGTTTTTAATTAATTTTTTGTTCCACTATGTGCGGCAAAGGAACACTAGAGAGCGCTTACTTCGACAGCAATGCTGCCTCTATGTTTCACGCACGATCCCTATATCGTCGGAACATGTATGTTGCGACACGACCTTTTGGATTTTTCGTCCACATTCCACAATGGCTAGGCTGTAAAAAAGAGTAAAATTATAAAACCCAGCTTCGAACAAAATTTGTTCTGTAGAAAGAAATTGCAAATAAAACGTTTTGCAATATTAAGAAAATTTCTCAATTTTAAGTCGGCATGTCGGAATCTTTACATCTAGTGCTTTTGATACCATTCATGGTTACAAATACCTTTGCTTCTACCGGTGATAGATCACGATTTCATAGGCAATGCCTCATCAAATGTTATTCAATTAATTGCATGCACAGTATGTTTACGTGATCTAACTAATTTTAAATCGAAAAAATATCAAAAGGGACAAATATCTAAAGATTTATTTATTTTACAGATGTTGAATTTGAAGTAATATCTTTCAATGGTCAAGGCCTACTGTCATGGAGCTGTGAAGAGGACTGCAGATATAATTGTATGTGGGAAACAGTAGAATATTTCACTTATCATAAACTTCAAGTCCCACAATTTTACGGCAAGGTAACAAATTATTCGAAATATATACCTACCCTAGTGGATCTGAATTCACTGTGAATAATGGTGAATTCATTATGTACTTATTGTCGACAGTTAATATGAATCGAAAGATAGTGAATAATGAGCGAAATGTGAGTTAGTACGTTCATTTAACTTGAATATGACTGTTTCAACGTTCAATATGTTCTTAATTGATCTAATTCCAGTGAAAGTCCTATTATATTTATCAGTGGTTCAAATAAGAAAGGGCCCTCGATTATTACTACTGCTTTATGTTTTTTTAAACTTGCAACTAGATTTCATTATCTTAATTACCTTATAAAATAATATTTTAGGAAATTCATAAATACTTTCATAGTTATCAGGCAATCGCAGTTATTCAGGATCGAGATCTGGAAACTTTGCCTTCTGTCATTAAAACCCTTATAATTCCCTTATTAGTACATAAATAGCTCTCATATGCCGAACAACAAATATTTATGTGAGTTTAGTCATACTCTGTAAACATATGCGTATAAAATTTATGAAATTACATATTAATTCAAAAGGTAGTCACTTTTAATTCACCTCTTAGCATATTTTTTGTAGTGAACATTTCCGTTTGATACCATATTCAAATGTTCACATCAAGAAACGTGCCGAAAATAACTACTTTTTAATTCATGTATAACGTCAAAACATTAAACTTACTTGGATTGAGTTTGGTCTGAATATTCATCAAGTGTAGCCGTATTTCTATTATAAACTAGTTGTGAGAATCATTCAAAATAATAACAAACTGAAAATAAGTAAACTCAAGAAGATTAATAATCGAAAATTTCTGGTCAGAAGAAAAAATAAAGGATTAAAGTATCAAATTAATGGCAGTACAAAAACTATACTCTTCAGATCTCTACTCTTCACGATTCCAGCCAAAGTTTAAACACATATTACTACTTCGATATCACTATACTCCCGAATATCTCTACTTGGATAAATCTCTACTTTCCACATCTACCTTCCCCAAATTCTTACTCTTGATCTTTCATTGAATTCACTCGAAAATTAGTGATCTGAAGAGTATACTTGTTGTATTGCCTTTTTTTTTTTTCTCAATATTATCTCATTGTTATTGGATATACGAGAGGTCTCCTTGACTTTTTGTTTCTTTCCGTGTACGATTGATTTTTTCTGCTTTTGTTATGAGCATAATTTGTGAATTTAATTATAATATATTGTGCACTTAGGGAGGGATGGCGGTGTTTCTCGTATTACACACGATATCTTTTTCAGTATAAATGTACGAAAACGGCAAGTTTTTGAGTATAATTTACGGTGATGATATAACCTTTTTTTTTTTTTTTTGGCATAAAAAAATTATACCTTTTCGTCCTTTTTATTGAAAAAACAAAATGCGGATGAAGATAAACAATTTGCATTGTCTGATTAGTCGATTTCATATCTTCTCACCGATGTAATGCAGTTTTTCACTGGAGATAAAATACACTGTCAGTTTTTATGCTGGTAAAATGACAGCTATGGCTTTGCATCTGGACAGACCATTCAACGCTTGATAAACAAATTAACGAATTCATATCTTCTAAACAATTGTGGCTGGAATATAGCAATTGAAAAATAAGCTATTCCCTTCTTATTTTTACAATAAATGCCCCATTGGCTCCTATTATACATCTTCAATATTAACGAAGACATACCCTCTAAATATCTTTTAGTGAAAATTCGACGTATTATCAGTTGAATTTTACGGGAGGTCATAGTCATTACCAGTTGAATAGAACGCAAATGAAAACTTATGTAATTCCTAATGAAAAATGCTTCATTAGTTTCTCTTAATAAAATCTTCATGGGAAGAGTTTTAGATAGTATAATTTATAATATTTCATATCGTTCAAATAAAAAGTTCTATCACGATATTTGATGTGGCAGCGTCAATTTGTTATAAGTACAGAATACACCATTTTTTTATAAAAAAAAATTTTTTTCTCAATGCATGAACGAAAATGGCGATTTTTCTTCTGTCATTTATAGTGGTAATACGGCCTTTCCTCACACCGGCAGAAAATCAGTTATTATATCTTATCTTTGGTAAAAAAAAGTTATAACGTCAGAAAGAAGATATGAAATCGATCTATCAGAGGATGCGAATTTCTAATTTCCACTTGTATTTCGTTTTGAAACGAGTAGGAAAGTCATAACCTCAGTTTTTCTACCAGAAGAAAAATGGCCATATTGTCAATTAGCAGAAAAAAAGCTTACTGTGATCATAGCCTAACACGAGAGGAATTGATATTTTTCGACGAACTTGATGTTTACCACTTCGGGCAAAGTGAGGGATACCGCTTTTCCTCTCTAGGTGCACAATATACTATTTCTGTTCACATACATGAATTAAACCGGTATTTGATTAGGAAATTGGTATTAAATATAGATTACAACATTTCAACAACTTTATTTGATCTCGATTTCGACGCTTGAATGACTGCCAATTATTAGTTTTTCGGTGAATTCAATTCCACTAGAATATAGAGTGATTCAACAATTGATGGCGTAGAATGTGAAATGGTTTGATGGTCTGATTCTCCCGAACTACTAGAGTTTTGATAACGTTCTCCTCTCTGTTGGCTTATACATAAAATTTAAAAAACACTAGTCGTTTCAGAGTAAAACCATTGAGTCATTTCACCTTTTGCGCTACCTATCTTCGAATTACCTTACGTAAAGGAGAGTAACCTCATATGGGCTTCCATTTTGTTTTTGCCTCAAAAATAAAAAACTATCAAAAAATTAACCATTTATTGACGTCAAAGTAATCACACATACATTTTTAAAGAGCTAAGTAACAATCTTATGTTCTTAATATTATAATATATTATTAAATTGAGCATTAAATAAAACATCATTAAATATCATTGTTACTAGCCCATATTAAAGCACTAGCCCACATTTAGTTACTCTCTTCTAATAATTCTCGAATTGCTCTCATTTAACTCGTCAATAGTCGCGCCAGGAGGGCCACCCCGCTAACTTTGGTTCATTCATAATAACTTGAAAAATGGCCTCCTCTGGCGTGATTAAGAACGCACGGCGGAGAGGTACAAGAACACAAAGGTAGACATGAGTATATATTTTAAGAAATGTTTCATAGTGGCCATTTATCCGGATGTTTGGATTCCAAGAACCGGCTTCTGTGATATTTTCTTTGTTCAATTTTTATGCACATATAATCATGTACAGAAAATTGCGGAATGAGATCAGATTCTCGATGCCGATGACCTTTATTTGGAGTTATTTTACCATTGTAGGTAATTATCTATCATATTATTTCAAGTACATATCAGTAATAATAGTAAAATATGCAACATTTAATAATTATAGGTTTGTTTGAATTGTTGGTTTTGGTCCGCAATATTTCACGCTAAGGACAAACCATTTACTGAAGCTATGGATTATTCTGGCGCTTTTATAATGGTAGTGACATTATTATATTGTATGGTCCTCAGACTGTATTATGGCAACAATCTTTATTTTTTTGTAACAACCTGCGTTTATATCGCTGTTCTCGTTACACATTTGTCACATTTGTGGTTTGAAAATATCAATTATGCATATAATATGAAAATCAATATATTTTATGGTAATATTTTGTTCACATTGAAAAACTTTGTATATTCACAAATGAATGACAAAAATTATTACAGGATTTTTAACATTTATTACTACGATGATTTGGTGGTATCGTAATTCCAATGAAATGCATCATCTTTCATACATTGGGTGGTTCAATATCTTATCGGTAACAGTTACACTCTTGGAATTAGCTGACTTTCCACCTGTACTTTGGGTGTTTGATGCTCATGCTATGTGGCATGCTTCTACGGCACCGCTCGTTTACTTACTGTACAGGTAATATCACTTGCAATACACTCTACGATGTAATGCTATGGTAAACCGCAACATATTTCAGATTCATCATTGCAGATTGTCATTATCTAAGAAAACAATTCAGTTATGAGGTATTATTTAGCAATCATCGAATAAATTAGAACCAAATTTCATTAATCTCGACATTGATTTTTATCGGCATCAATCACTTTCGTGATATTTTAAAAGACAATGATTGACCGACTAATGCATAAATAATCACTGAATAAAAAGTAACACAAATGCGATTATCACTTGATAATAAAGTAACTCTGAATGACTGAAAGAAAAAAAAAATGTACGGCTTGAAGCAATTATCGCTGCCGATCACTACGCAGAACATCAGGATCTATTTTGGTAACAAGGTTCCAATGAATGTACGATGTGAATAATTATTGGAAACAGGTTATTGCATTTATAGTATTTCCTTCGTGAAGTTTTTTGTTTGGGGACATGAAGGACGTCATGCAAGTGCCCTTCTCCATGAAAAGGAGCGGAGCTGCGAGAGAGAGATTTGATTAATTGATTGATATATTTATTGTGCTCTAGCGTCAGCTATGGGGCAAGAATACAAAGCAAATCACATCAATAGTTTTAAAGTAATTACAAAAAAAAAAATATATAGGCGTGCAGCCCCCTCTCCCACCCCTTCCCTAGTGCTATAGAAATTGAAAAAGCCTTGGGATCCAGGTGACCGACTGAACCTTTTATTAATTGATAATATTTGCCTTGAAGAATGTTCAGTTGATTTTGACGGAGTTTTTTCTTTGATTGATTGGTTGAACCTATTTATTATGCCCTAGCTAACCACTATGTGGCAAAAGTATATGAATGATAACACTTTGTGCACAATATTAAAGTATACAAATGAGCAAGATGCAGCACATACAAAATGTTTGAACTTAATTCTAGGTTTAATAATGAAATGAAATTTGAAGAATTGACTGAATATTCTCACAGCAGTGCTTGCGCTAAACGTGTATTCAATTGTTTTTCAAAATGACTCGAAGAATTTCATTGGCAACATCGACTGAGTCTTTACTTGATTAATTTTCTATTCTAAGTGTAAATTAAAATTGATATAATAAAATCGCATTATAAGTTATATAAGTTTCAGTTTTAATTTTTTATCCTATCGTCAGATAGTCTGTATGAATATATGTCTAAAATATTAGTCGATACACAGTTCCTGGCTGAATTAATAAATAATTAAAAGGATCAAAATTAATATTTCGGCGAATATCGCCGAAAGTAATATAATTCCAGAAACGACATAAAATTTGACAACAAGAGCGAGCGACAAGACCCCGTCTAAATGGAAGTCGAACGTCATAAACAGACATGAAAGATGCCAATCAAATTTGCATCGATCAACGCACCAAACTAGGACCTAGCCCAACTTGCCAACGCGTGAGGATCACGTGGTCATTAGACAAAGGGACAATAGGCCTGCGATCAGGCGATAGCCGAACTTCGCTTCACTTCTGCTCTACGAGCCAAACTGTAAAGTCGACGCCCGAAAAACATATTCGCAAAATAATAAGTCAAATTGTTGTAATAAATTATAAAGTCGAAAAGTATCGTCAAATTAATAGACGAATTATATTAAACCGAATCAAAGGGACTTGTCAAATCTATTGGAATATCATTGTAAATCATTGTTGGAATAATTGGAAAGATTGATAAACGAACGATTACTGGAATTATATTGTCAAAGAAATATTAATAATTATACCAACCGAACTGTGAGTAAGACTAAATTGATTCAGACATTCCTGTCTCAATTATTTAAAAATTAATTACATAAAGTCAAATTAAAATATAATTGTGTGTGAAAATTTATTTTACTTATATGTGTCGAATTATCCTAATTGTGTGTAGCATTTTACATGTATTAATTGTCTCGTACATTTCATATAATTTATTGAATTCTTTCATTGTCTATGAAATTATATTGAATTAACATTATCAAAATTAGTCCAACGGGTCATCCGACGCTACCCGGCTTGAGATCGTCACGAGCTAATCGATATCAAAATTAAATAAATTATATAAAACCATTAAATAGAATAGAATAGTTTATTGATTCAACTAAAAAATCAATTGGCGCCTAACAATTTAGGTTGTTGAAAAAAAAATATAAAAATCACTATTATCGCCTCATGAAACCTGGCAGCACATGACCCAGGCCGCGCCAGGAGGAATAAAAAGAATAATTCCTATTTCAACGTCTTTTCATATTGATTTACTAGCTAACATTGGATATGTAGTTAGCCTGAATATAGTAAAAGGAAGAGCAGAGGAAAATGGTAGACTTAACGTGAAAAAGAGAATAATGTTACTTTTGTATTAATAATTACTTTTGCTAAATAAAGTCATTAAGACAAAAGGATGTTCTTTCATTACATTAACATGGTAGCAGAGCGTGGTTAGCCAACGCATTTCATTGAAATTAAAAGATTATATTGGATTTATTAAATGAAGTTTGGTCTTTGATGTGTCGAACAAAGGACAGCGTGGTTCAAAGAATGATAAGTTGAAATAATTATCTGTGTTGGAACATTATTACAAGAAGCAATAGGATAAGGGCGGCAAAGAACAGTGACATAAACATTCCAATCTTTGGCGGAGCAGATTATAGTAATTGGAAAATACGCATATTGAAATTCTTACAATATAAAAAGTGAAAGATGTTTTAATGCGAAAGAAAACAGACGATGACAATGATGAATGGGTCGATCGTGATATTCAGGCGACTAACTATATTTATGGCGCCTTAACAAACAAACAGAATACATAAGCGATTTGAATTCAGCGTACGAGATTATAAAAAAATTCGATGAAATGTATCAAAAAAATCGACAGCTTTGCAAATTGTGTGTCCACATAACCTCGAAAATATCAAATGAAAAAATTATGAAGAAGTGACCTTGTTTTTCGACGATTTTGAAAGAGCTGTAAATCAATTAAAGCAGGCAGGTGCGGCTATTACAGAGCAGAAAAAAACTTGACTGTCTGTTGAAATCACTGCCACAGAACTATAGTCATATTGGTGTATTGGTTGATGTTCTACCAGAAAAGGAGAGAACGGTTGATTATTTAAAAAGCAAAATAAAATTAAAAAGTATTGAGGGAAAATCTAATGAGGCATCAAATGACAGCTCAAATGTATTTCAAACAGAAACAAGATCAGTATCACAAAAAAATTGTTTTAACTGTGGAAAGCCTGTTCATTTACAAAGGAATTGTACCAGAAGCCGAGGTCATGGTTATTCTGGATACAGATCACGAGGGAATCACACCAACGAACAACCAAGAAATTTTCATCACGAGCAATATGGAAATAGTTTTCACACAATTATTGCCAACAACATAACGAGTGGAAAAGAGAAGACTAAAAGACAAATAGAATCGTTACTTGACAGCGGTTGTACAGATCATATCGTTAACATTGATAATTGTATTTTGACACATGTGAGACTTTAAAAGAAACTATGAAAGTTAAACTTGGTGATGGAAGAATATTAGAAGCAACAACAGTGGGTAATATTGAAGCTTATTTCCCAGTATATGAGGAAAATTCAGAAGTAAATTTGAAAAATATTTTTTATGTAAAAGAAATTAAGGCAAATCTATTAAGTTACTCGAAAATCACTGAAAAAAACTCAATTGTATCTAAAGGGAGACTGCCAAAAATATATAATCCATTCGGAAAGGTTATAGCTGTTGCTATTGAAGATGAAAGATTGTATAAGATGAAATGTTACGTTAATGAAGCAATGCTGGAAGCAAATATGATTAAAAGCAACGTGACTACAAAAGAAAAACTACATCGTACATTGGGACACATAAATTCTAACAATTTGGAAATAATGTGCAAAAATGAAGCATTAGATGGATTACCTAAAAAGATTGAATCAGAATATTTGAAATGTGCGACATGTATTCAAAACAAAATGCATAACTTACTTTTTCACAATAATCGTACAAGAGCAGAGGATATTTTACAAATTGTTCATATCGATTTGAATGGCCCACATCAAACAACAGGGAAACGGCGAAAAATATTTTTTGAGCTTTATAGATGACTATAGCAAGCTGATCAAAGTTTATTGTATTCGGGCAAAAGATGAAGTACATGATTGTACAGTGCAATATGTAAATGAAGTGCAAAATCTCACTGATGAGACGATAAAAGAATTGCCTTTTGATAATGGAAAGGAGTATATGAGTGCAAGAGTTTTCCAGTTTGCAAAAGAGAAAGGAATCATAATGAAACCTTGTCCAGCATATGTACATGAGCTTAATGGAACTGCAGAAAGGTGTAACAGATCTTTGATGGATATGAGGAGGTGTCTTTTATCAGAAGCAAAAGTTGAAAGAAAATATTAGCCAGAAATAATTAAAACAGTTGCATATCTTAAGAATAGAACCGTGACTAATACTATTGAAAAGAAGACTCCATATGAAATATTTTCCGGAAAGAAACAAACAGCAAAGTAATTGGAAATGTATGGCAGTAGGGTCTTCGTACGAATACCAGAAGAAAGAAGAAAATCTAAATGGGACAAGAAGGCAGAAACAGGAATCTTACTGGATATAAAGTATTGATCAACAGCAAAGTAATAATAGCTAGGCACTGTGATATTATAGAAGAAGATATAACATTGTGTGGATTTGAAGATGAGAAAGATGAACAGACAGATGTAGAAGAAGAAGAGAAAAGAAACTGCAGAACTCTCGGAAGATAATAATATAGATAAAGAAAATACCAATAATGATATAGAACTCGATGAAAAAGAAGAAGTGGAATCGAAAAGAAAAGTCAAGCCACCACTACGATTTGATGAAGAATTTAGGTATTATTGCATAAATGTAAATTATTGTGATGCTATGACTCCAGAAAAGTTTCGGGAGATGATAACCCGTAAGGATTCAAATAAATGTAGGGAAGCAATTGACCAAGAGATGGACGGCCTAGTGAAGAATAACCCATGGGCACATGTTAATAAGCCACTCAAGAACAAGAGAGTAATTGATGCAGAATGGATCTACAAAAAGAAGAGTGAAAGTGAATATAAAGCCAGGTTAGTGGTAAGAAGACTCCAACAGCCCAGCCAGCATGGAATGTTGCAAGAACGTTGCAGGAATGTTACATCTGCAACGTTAAACATTGCAGGGAACGTTGCAGCAACATTCTTGCAACATTCCTGCAACGTTCCTATGTCCGCCTCTCTGCAAGGTTTAGAATGTTGCAGGAATGTTGTATGAATATTACGATTATTACAGGAATGTTGCCGGAATATATTGAAAATTGAAGAATTATATTTTGGATTTTATTCTGTTTTATTAATAACAATACCTTTCACTTATTAGCATTTTTTTCTTTTTTTTTTCGATTATATGAACAGACAACAAACAACTAAAAATTATGTACAGTTGAAAAACACTTCTCTGTTTAATTTGTTAAGTAAATTAAGTAAAAAAGATTGGGTAAATTGCAGCATTTCGTTCAGTCTTGATGTTGCTTTATATAATTTGGATGATTGATGTTCAATCCGAACTAGCGTTTTTGCCCTTATTATCATCCCCATCTGAAAATACTTCCGCACATGTTTTTCTGGCTCGACTCACTCTTGTTGGAGCTTGAATGAGCTATTTTGAGATACCTTCTTCCATTTCATTCTCCGTCCATTTATCGCTGCCAATTAATCTTTTTTGAAGTCTCTGTAAAATTATAAGACAACATAAAATATAAGTAAAAGTATCGGGGAAAAAATATAAAAAAGTTCATTTTTTATATTTTTTGTTTACAAAAAGATAAACTGACTACAAAGTAATTTCGCCAACAGCAATTGGCTGAAACATCGTTGTGGACGAATGGTGGACCTTGGGGACATGATTTTATTAATTTCCACGTATTTGTTGTAGAAGTAGGTTATGTAAACGACGGACGTAGATGAATATTAACTCACAATTATGAATACTCGAAATTTTAAGAATATTAATTGTTATTTAAAATATTTCAATTTCAAGTAAAAATTATTCCTTACTCTTCAATAATCAGGCATAAAATTTGACACGAAGATTCCACGATTTTCACAGTACACACGCTCCGAGAGTATAAACTTGATTGTGACGTGCCACTTGCCAGCACAGTAAAGTGCCAAGGTGTCAAATGTTGACGCATGTGTTATATCCCCAGTATAGGGATATATGTTTAAGCATAGAATAAGTAGATAACAAGAAACTTCACCTTAAGTGAAGGTAAACAAATAACGTATGTACCTATATATAAATAAGATAAACAAAAACTACGATTGATATTACAGAATCCTATCAAATAATTAGATGATTGAATTAAATTAATAATTAAATACCTGTACACATATAATGAACACTCAGCGAACACTGCAATAAACATATGAAATATAAAATAATTTAATTACGCAATTAATAACTAAACTGGCAAATACCATACGTCATAATAAATTAAAGCAGCCTAAAATAAATACCAGGAAATATCGAAAAAAACTAACAGACTCCAACTTGAAATCAGAGCTAAAATAAAATATAATTTATAAAATATAAATATTCGACATTATCGCTCTTAGAAATAACAGAAATGAACATTAAACTAAGAATGCATTTCTATAAACTCTAAAATAATGCACATACGCTAAGCGCATACATTTCGAACATTTTAAATAAATATCTTTTATTTATATATATATTTCAATACCGAAACGAAGTCCATAAGCTAAACAGAACACTATCCATAAAAACACTTGCCATCATATACCAAGGAAAGCAATAAAACTAAGGGTACCGCTCGGGAATTAAATAAGAAATAATATACCCCAAAGGAAGTACCCGATGAAATATGATTGACATACACGAATAAAAATTAAAAGTATATAACTATGATGAATATATATGAAATTAACATAACACTTGAAGAATTACTTATATCAAATGAAATCCCTTCCGATTCATCTTAAAAACTAATGGAATCAAATAGAATGGAAATGAAACAGGAAAGGGGATTGTTTACATGAAGCCAATCGATGATAAAGTTACTTGGACCGTGAGAAACTTTGATTTCTCCTTCCATCAAAACTTCATCATCTTATACCTAAATTAAAATAGAAAAGCCAGTTCTCCGACGATCATCGAAAAGAAAAGTTCTCCGCTAGTCATAAGATCGATTAGCTATCTAAGATTACTCGAAGTCTAAGTTTTACAATAAATATCGGAATAAATAATTCGCAGTTGATCTATAAAATCATTAAATTTTATTATTCACATACAAACGGCATATCACGTTTCCGGGGTTAAATAAAATCGAGCGAAGTTCATTAAGTTCTCGCTCAGTAATAAAAACCTGAAGCTCTGTGAAGTTGGCACCCCCAAATGCGAATTTTTCAATTTTTTTTTGCACGGTTCGTTTGTCCATCGTAGGACCACGTAAGTCCACCCAATAGATTATTTTGTCCAGGCACCGTATGAAAGTTATAAACAAATTTTTTTTTTCCAAATACAATTGTAGCAAGAATTTGCGGATATTGATCAGCATGCGAAATTTTCAATAGCTCGTAACTCAAAAGAAAATGATGGCACAGAAAAATCGAGAGAAAGTAAATTGTAGCTAATATTTAATTTTCAGGTTCAAAAAAATTTTTTTTTGAAATTTCACTATGAAGCTTTTCTAGGAACTTTTGTGCCTTTCAATTCGACCACATGAAGCGTCCGGCGAGACGTTTTGCTGATAAGTTATCCACAATCAAAGCAAAAAAGTCTTTTTTGGGCTTTGGTGACCATTAACTCAGTCAATTATGATCGCACAAGAAATCGAAGGGGGGTTCTGGAAACTGCAAAACATTCTCTATAAGACGCCATCAGTAGTCCATAACGAAGAAATTTTTTTCGAAGCGGTAATTTCTTCTGAAAAAGAGATGAAATATCGCACATTTAATGATAATTAGATAACTCTGTATAACTTCGGATATGAAGGATAAATGCAGAATATTTCAGTTCGTTTTCCAAGTTTAGAGTGTCGTCAATGAACCTCGAGAATTTTAAACCCCTGTGATTTTTTTTCTTATTGCCTCGAAGCCTCGAATTCTGTGGTTTGGTCGAAATCCTCAAAAATCACAATAATGACAATTTTTTTATTTTTCATCAATTTTTCAGTCGAACTCAAAATTTTTTTCTGCAATAATCTTCGTTGCATCCATGAAAAAGATCAATCATTGTAAAAAATTTGAAAAAAATTCTTTTGGGGAAAAAAATTTTTTTATTAAATTTTTTCTTAATTTATTGTTCCGATTTTTTTCACAGCATGTTTGCAATGCTTTAGTATTGTTAAAAAACTTGATTTTTCCAGACTACTATCGTTCACCCTCGACATTGAGCATCACACAAAGCGTATCACATGGAGGTCGCACAGTCGGATAAATAAATACTAAATCAGTTGCCGTGATTGAAGAAAAATCGAACAATTTTATTTTTTGACAATACTGAAGCATTGTGAACATGCTGAAGAATAAAAATCGAAACAAAAAATTTAAAAAAAAAAAAATTTTTTTTCTCAAAAAAAAGTATTTTTAGATTTTTTACAATAATTGATCTTTTTGATGGGTGAAATAGGGATTATTGCATGAAAAAATTCAAATTTGCCTAAAAAATCGATGAAAAATCAAAAAATTGTCATTATGGTGATTTTTGGGGATTTTGACCAAACCACAGAATTCGAGGCTTCCAGGCAATAAGAAAAAAAAATCACAGGGGTTTAAAATTCTCGAGGTTCATTGACGACACTCTAAACTTGGAAAACGAACTGAAATATTCTGCATTTATCCTTCATATCCGAAGTTATATAGAGTTATCTAATTATCTTTGAATGTGCGATTTTTCATCTCTTTTTTAGACGAAATTATCGCTTCGAAAACAATTTTTTCGTTATGGACTACTGATGACGTCTTATAGAGAATGTTTTGCAGTTTCCAGAACTCCCCCTTCGATTTCTTGCACGATTATAATTGACTGAGTTAATGGTCACCAAAGTCAAAAAAGACTTTTTTGCTTTGATTGTGGATAACTTATCAGCAAAACGTCTCGCCGGGCGCTTCATGTAGTCAAATTGAAGGGCACAAAGTTTCCTAGAAAAGCTTCATAGTGAAATTTCAAAAAAAAATTTTTTTGAACCTGGAAATTAAATACTAGTTACAATTTACTTTCTCTCGATTTTTCTGTGCCATCATTTTCTCTTGAGTTACGAGCTATTGAAAATTTCGCAATATCCTTAAATTCTTGCTACAATTGTATTTGGGAAAAAAAAATTTGTTTATAACTTTCATACGGTGCCTGGACAAAACAATCTTTTGGGTGGACAAATGTGGTCCCAGGATAGACAAACGAATCCTGCAAAAAAGTTGCGAAATTTCCATTTGGGAGTGTAACTTCACATTTTCCTAGTCGCCATATACATGAAAATAAAAATTTGTTTATAACTTTTGAACAGTGCCTGGACAAAATAATCTATTGGGTGGACTTACGTGGTCCTACGATGCACAAACGAACCGTGCAAAAAAAATGAAAAATTCGCATTTGGGGGTGCCAACTTCACAGGGCTAAAACCCGAGAGTGACATTGTGCGCGATTTGTTCCGCTTGAAATAAAATGATTTGAAGATAATAAACAATCAATGAATCAATCGATCGGAGTTTTCTTCAGATAAGTTCTGATATTATGAACATTACAAATTAGATAAAAATAGCATTATTTCTAACTAGCTAAATGTTGAGTGATTCAACGTTGATCAAAGTTTCATTTTTGTGTAATCAAGTGAATAAATAATAACATTGAGTTTAAATCTGTGTCACATAAAACATCCATTTTCAACCTGCATCCATTTTTAACGACCATCTTCACAATTTCACTAGTTTCTGAAAAAAATCTATTTTTCCGAAGAACAATAAAATTCCTGCGACTCAACAAAACAAACAATAAATATTGTAAAGTTGATCAAAATACTCTCGTACAACGCAGTGATTGGCTCTCAACCAATCTAGGAGCAGAGGCGGCAGCTAAACAAATGTGAATTCAACATCAAGGTAAGCCCCTCTCCATAGTTCGTGTGTTCTAGGATGTAACACATGCGCACTCCCATTTTGCGTGTATCATACATCATTGAGTTCAAAAACAGTCACGTGCACTAGTTGTATTAAGTATATATATATAAAATAGTGAGTTCGGCTACAGTCGTTCACTCCTCACTTATGGGGACAACCCCTGAGAGTATAAGACTTCCAGCAAACCTGGACTCTATAAAATACGACAATGACGAAGAATCGTCGAGCAATAACAAGACAGTTGCCTATGCAAAACGCAAAAGAGAACACGGAATAAAACCCGAAATATTACCTAGCAAAGTTCAGCGGCAGGCTGATAATAACGACGTACATTCGAGTAGTATTGACTCTATTGATAGTGGAAATAGTCATGTGATCAAGCGCTTCTGTGGAAAACAAAAGCAGCCACCTATAGTAGTATCGCCTACAAATAAACTCTCTTTACTGGACTTGCAAACAACAATAAACAAAACCATACATGAAGTCATCTATAAATGTAATGGAAGCCAAGTCTCAATCTTAACGAAAAATTCTACTAACCGTTCTGCAATTATTGACCTGCTTCAAAAACTCGAAATAAAACCTAAATTAGTGCTCAAAGGACTACCAGTAGTACCCATTGAAATTATTGACGAGGATATACAATGACATCAAATAAAACCAGTCAGTATATACATTAGACTGGGCCAAAAAAATTGAATATTTTTTTTTTTGAAACCTATATCGAGAATATTATTCAGAATGACAAAAAAGAAATTTCGTGAAAATTTGAGCCCTTAATATTAATTTTTAGAGGTCTATCACTGCTATTTTTTATTTTTATTCATAGTTTGATGTTTCACGTTAGAACCCGTCAAAACATTGGAATAAAAAAATTCAGTTTCACTTATTCTTATCTAAAATTGAATTCTCTACAAAAAAGGTCTGATTAGAAATTTTCGTCAGACACGCCGTTTTCGAGTAATTGAGCTTAATAAATCGATGTGTTTTTTCGATTTGCCCTTTTTACTTTGAAATTTTGTAACTAATGAATCAATAAATATTTAAAGAAGCTCACGTCAGATTCTTGAAGGAAATTCAATGTTCTACAAAAAAGGTCTCTTAATATTTTTGCCTAAATTCAATTTTTCAAAAGTTATTCACGATTGAAATCGAAGAAAAAATTGAAATTTTAAGTTTTCCGTTCTTAACTCATTTTTTTTCACTTAACGGAACAAATTCACATTTTCGATCATTATTGAACATTATTCATCAAAAATCTCTCAATATTTATCATTATTTTAACAATATTAGGGCTAACGATCCTAGTTGCTCGGTACTTATTAAGTATGTTAATAATAAAAATAACATGAATAACAAAAATAAAAATAAGCTAGCAGCAGCACAGCTAAATACAAAAAGCACTGAAAATCCAACAAATAATGTTATTAATACAGTAACTACTCCAACTGAGAATAAATCGTATGCATCGATTGTTAAATCTACAAATGCTCTTCAATGTAAGCTGAATCCAAACAACTTGGAAGGATGTCAACGCCATGAACCACACCCGGGACAACCATCTCCATCGTCGATAAATGATTTCACGAGCACAATCACAAGTGAAGTGTTAGAGAAGCGTAGAGCAGTGAGTGACCTAGTGATACAACTGTTAGAGTGCCCCGTTGATCTCTTAAATAAAATTAGTGATTTTCTAAAATTCATCCAAGAAATAAATAGTGAAAACAAGAGTGAAAATTCTCCAATTAATTTAATGCAAAAATTTATTAAATGTGACTCAAAAAATGTAAATCAAGAGTCCAACATATTCAATGGTAATGGTAGCGATAAGAATTGTGATAGTACTAATAAGAGCGATGCTGGCAGGGTTGATGTCGGTACGACCAGTAAGGGATCCTCGAATAAAACGAATTAAACCAAAACAACAAATGCTGACTTTGACAAAGCCAAAAACAAAAATAAAACTAGCTCAAGCAAATACATTCCAAGTAATAACTCTCGTACAGATGAAACGCGTAAAATTAATGAAGACAAAATTAGAAATGATGGCTAGACAAAAGAATATTAAAATAATAACTTGGAATGCCAATGGCATTCTTCACAAAAAAAATGAGCTTGAGGAGCTCCTCTACAGAGAGCGCATCGACATCTGCCTTGTCACCGAAACAAAACTTAACTATAAAAAGAATATATCGTTTATTAACTATAACTGCTACCGTGAGGATAGAATAGCCGATAATGCAGGCGGCGGTGTACTTATACTAGTCAACAAGAAATTTAATAACAGTGAAAAGCTGGTAAATGCTAACATGATAAATATTGTAGGATCCATAGAGTATATTGCGATTAAATTGAATAGAACTACTTACATTGCTGTATATAATGCGCTTCAATAATCAATATGGAATGTATATACAAGACCTTAAAAACCTACTCATGCTGGACAGTGCAACGGTTATGAGAGGGGATTTAAATTTAAAACACCAGGCTTGGGGGAATGCAACAAATAACAAAGCTGGGAGATCCTTGATAATTTACTTAATAAATTCAAATGATTGTAAAATTGAAATCAAATTTCCAAATGAATACACCTATCAACCAACTAACAGTAGCAAAGGTTCAACTCTGGATTTTTTCCTAATTATAAAAATGTTGACTGCGGTAAACCATACACTTGCAACGAAGTATCCTCTGACCACCTTCCTGTCTTTATGAATGTCTACCCAAAAAAAAATAATAATAACGCTAACAATGACAGTCAAAATCAAGAGACACGGTAGTGTCTCGCGCCAAGTTCACTGCGAAGCGAAGTACTACGTACCGTGTATCTTTACGCGAATGTCCGAATTTCAAGAGACTACTATGATGAGATCTCATATATGTATAAAATTTAGCGGAAAAATAATGGGCGCAATCGAGAGCTCGTGTCCAAATTATATATTTAAACTGATTTTATTTTTTTCCTACATGCCGTATAATGGAAGATATATTGAGTTAAAGTTGAAAACAGTTGATTTTCACGATGAAAAAAATTCAGTCTTGGTCGTCGTCGTCTGTTCATTGTCCTTATTCAATATGTTTATGGTCACATAAGCTTGTCTCTCTTCAATCTGTACTGTAGTATCTTTTTCTTACTCCTGATACCTCCCATCATTTCGCCTTTTATTATTACAAGGTCATGAGAACCTTTTTCTAACACACGTTATATCCATAAGTTTGTCCTTTTTTCTCACTCTACTTTGGCGGTCCACTTTAACACTAATGAATGAATATCATCAAGAAACATAATACAAGAAATATTATTATTATTATTATTTCTCTACTCAATATTTTTCTGCTTTATCTGTAGGTTCCGAAATAAATTTTATTTTAGGAATCACGCAAGAAATTAATTAATGAAACTTTTTTATATTTTTTTTTATATAAATTATTTGTTTTATTGTTTTGAAGAAGCCCGTTGTATTCTTTATACTAATAATTGTATTGTTGATACTTATACTTGGAATATGACGGGGGTGGTGGTAAGTTTGTCTCGTGAAATTTGATCAATATCCAATTGATTGATAATATACTTCTATGTGGTAATTGATGATATTTGTTATTACTTTTATGTTCCTATATTTTATGAGAATTCGGAAATTTGTCTATTTTTCAGAAGAACTTCAAATGACGATAGATTTTTATATAGATGAATTATATTCATTTTCTATATGTTTATTAAGTATAAATCAGAAAATATCGATTATCTTCAAAAGTTTCAATTTTAATTATTGTACTTGTAGTAAAAAAAGAAGTGATATCAAAAAAGGACAAACTTTTTTTCAAAAAAAAAGAAAAAAAAGGCGCCAAGTTCATGTGTGGCAAAAAATTGAATTACAAAAATTACTTTGCAAAAAGTTTATATGAAAAAGTTACTTTGAAAAAATTACTTTACAAAAAGATTTGATATCAGTCATTTGTTTACCAAGTACATGTTATATCCCTAGCGTAGGGATATATATAGTATTATATATGTTAAGCATAGAATAATTAGATAATAAGAAATTAAATTTTAAGAAATAAATATTACACTCATATTCGTATAAGATACATATATATACCCAAAGTATAACTTCAACGTATATCTAAAATTATTTTTTATAATTATATTCATTGAGTATTATATCGTGCTATCAATAATTTGAAAATCTGAAATATGTTTGAAGCAATATTTCAAGTTAATATATCAATTCGACTGTAGAAAACTCAAGACGTCTTTTTTCTTCAAATGTTTTCAATTTGCTTAGTCCTGTAACTGACTGCAGTGTTTTCTTTGTGTGATGTTATTGACCGCTGACATCAATCGGATATATTGTGTTCTCTGTCCAAACATCGCGTTCTCTCTCTATTTTGTAGCATAATATTATTGTGATATCAATTATGTAATGTATTATTTCAGGACTTCAAAGTATCATATTGTTATATCAGTTATATAATGTATCATTTCTTGGACACGGTAAAAATTTCTAAAAACATCAAAATCACGATATGGAAGAATAACATATTATGTTAAACAATTAATATATATGTTATTATTTTCAAGATGAATTTTTCTTATAGACGGCTAAAAAAATATATTTTGTATTAAAAATATGAAAAGTAGGATTTCATTAAGTGCCATAGCATGCGCGCAATACATTTAAAATACAAAGTATTCGTTTAGGAAAAAAATTCAAAAACCTCTAATTTGTGATCTTTGATTTTGGGTAATTTGTTTAACAGAAAATAATAAAATATTATTTTATTGCTTCATATCATGATTTCTATGTTTTTAAAAATTTTTACTGTGTCCTGAAATGATACGTTACATCCCAGCCAGCGTGAAATGTTGCAGGAACGTTGCAGGAATGTTACATCCGCAACGTTAAACATTGCAGGGAACGTTACAGCAACATTCCTGCAACATTCCTGCAACGTTCCTATGTCCGCCTCTCTGCAACGTTTAGAATGTTGCAGGAACGTTGCACGGAACATTACAGGAACCTTGCGGGAACGTTGCAGGAACGTTGCAGGAATGTTGCAGGAAGGTTGCAGGAATGTTGCAGGAATATATTGAGGATTGAAAAATTATATTTTGGATTTTATTCTGTTTCATTAATAATAATACCTTTCACTTATTATTATTTTTTTCTCTTTTTTTCGTTTATATGAACAGACATCAAATCACTAAAATTTATGTACAGTTAAAAAACACTTCTCAGTTAAATTTTTCACGTTATCTAAACGACGGACGTAGATGAATATTAACTGACAATTATGAACACTCGAAATTTTAAGAATATTAATTGGTATTCAAAATATTTCAATTTCAAGTAAAAATTATACTTAACTTCTCAATAATCAGGCATAAAATTCGACACAAAGATTCCACATTTTTCACAGTACACATGCTCCGAGAGTTTAAACTTGATTGTGACGTGCCAGCACAATAAAATGCCATGGTGCCAAATGTTGACACATACGCAACATCTATTTTGCCTATATTGGAATGTTGAAAATGTAACATTCTAATAATTATGAAACAGTGCTGCAATATTCATGTAATTATGAATATTTTATAATCAAGCACGAGTGTTGCAGGAATGTTGCGGGAAAGTTCCAGGAACGTTGCAGGAATGTTGCAGGAATGTTGCGGGAACGTTCCAGGAACGCTGTTGGAATGTTGCAGCAACATTTCCCAGCAATGTTCAATATTTTGTGAAGGAATATTATTTAATAATTATGAATGCAAGTATATGAAAATATATCATAATTATGATACATTCCTGCAATATTCATATTGCAACGTTGCCACTGGAATGTTGCAGGAATATTGCAGCAACGTTCGGAATGTTGCGCAAGGTTCGGAACATTGCTGCAAAATTCCTGCAACATTCCACCCTGACTGGGAATACTTAATTAATGTAATAATATGATATTACAAAGTCCTGGAATAATACATTATATAATTGATATGATACTATAAGGATGGGTACACACTAGGCGAACGAAGGTGAAAGTATTTGTCCGGATAAATTCGCCTGAAATGTTTGGTGTTCGATGTGAAATTCGTTTCGCCGTCCATATTATACGGCAGTATAACAACACTACTCTTCAGATCTCTACTTCTCAAGATTCCAGCCTAAGTCTAAACTCAAATTATTACTTTGAAATCAACATACTCCCGAATACCTCTACTCTACTTTCTCACTTCCACTCTCCAAATTCTTACTTCTGATTTTTCATGTAAATCACATGAAAAGTAGAGATCTAAAGAGTAGCGTTGTTATACTGCCTATTATACGAACAAATGTGAAAGAATTCTCTCGTCGACATTCGTCTATTTTCGTCGGAGTTGCGGATGCGTGATAGAAAATTATGTAACATTCTTATTCTTGATATGAAATGATAAAATTTGAATAAATAGAGTGGCTTCAGTCCATGATTCAAATCACAACTGAAAATAATCAGTTAATGTATCTACATATGACGTAGATTTGTACTGCGCAGTAAAGCCGTCCAGACTAGAAAATAGACTGAACGAATTTGGCCGAATTTCCTTTTGATGTACCGCCTGGCAAGCGAACCCGAGCGAACGCAAACAAAAATGTTCGCTGGTGCTTGTCAGGACGTCCACATTAGCCGAAAGCAGCTGAGAGAATTCTTTTGCCACTGTTCGTTCGCTTTCATTCGCCTAGTGTGTACCCGGCCCAACGTCAAAATAGACGCGCGCTAATACGTGTTTACACTTGCACTTTTCATATTTTCAATACAATGTATTTTTAAAACCGATTCACATAATCGATCATATAAAAAGTTCATTCGAAAAATATTAGGTTATCGTTTCATTTCTTCATATCATGAGTTTATCATTTCCAAAAGTTTCTGACTCAGGAAATTTATAATATTTTTACTGTATTGCACACAAGTCTTATCGTTCCGATGATATTTTCCTATGTTTCATATTTTCAACGAAATATATTCTTGAACTATATTTTCATCATATTACACAAAAAACACAAATTATTTCATAAAATAATAAGTTCACATCTCATTTGCTTATGTATCATTATTTCAAAGTTTCAAAGATATTTGACGTCCTCAAATAATACAATATATAAATGATATAACAGTACGATACTAAAAAGTAAAGAGCGGGGCAATGAACGCGATGCTTGAAGATAAATAACGATTTTCGATATATGTCATTGACAACAACATGATACAGAGAGAACACTTCAGTCATTTGCATTAGGACTAGGCATATTGAAAACATCCGAATGACTTTACACACGTAATAACACTCGATGGTATATTATTTTTTATATTTTTAACACAAAATATATTTCTGTTGATTCCCTATAAGAAAAATTTATATGGAGAATATTGAACTATTATTTCATTTTTTCATATCATAATTTCAAATTTTATCGAAAGTTCAACTGTGTCCTCAAAAGATACATATGTTCGATATAACAGAATGAGACAATAATGTAATATATATCATTTCGGGACACGGTCGAATTTTTCGAGACCTATTAAATCATAATACGAAGGAATAACACATTTTGCAAGGTGATTTTTGGTCTAGACGATCAAGACAATATATTTTGTTTTGCAAATAAAAAAAGTGATATACTGTCGAGTGCCATGGTCTGCATGAAATCTATACGAAATTAAAACTTGAGATTCTCATCATGTCATCAAAAAGCATTTAGAAAATTCTACGCTGTCCCGAAAAAAGGCGATACATCAATGATATAACATTGTGGTACTAAAAGCGAATGGCATACGTAATTTATATTGCAATGAATGATTGTTTTTAAACATTGAAAATAATATTAAGATTCGCATATCAACAATAATACACTCAGACGAAGCTTTCTATATGATCTGATACGCGCTAAAGAAGTATTTCTATCGAATATATTACACCTATGCCATCATATTCGATGATTTCCCATTTTTCATATTTTGAATAGATAACACATTTTTTTGATAGTTCATAAAAAAAAATTTCAATTATGGTATAACAGTCATGATTACATATAATATGGAAAAAATTTGATGGTGTCCCGAAATGATGCATTATATAATTGATGACATAAAGATACCAGACATTACGGCTTTTACGCTCTAATATAAGTATAATTTGTATCTTTTTCATGTACAACATATTGTTTGAGGTCATTTCGACAAATGTGCAAAATGATGTCAATGTCGCCATCTATGAGTACCGTAAGAAATCTGCCCTGGTCCCAAAAAATACGTTAGCAGTATGTCATCAAATGATACTCAGGACATAGAATTATATGAGGACCGTCCTCAAACGATCGAAATGTCCCCGAAATATACACAGGCTTGATAATCGGACCTGGAATAATACGCGGGACATACATATAAATCCCTACGCTAGAGATATAACACAAACATCACCAAAGCAATTTGTTACATTCACTTTGTATTTGTCACTCTAAGGGAAGCTGTTACGTCCTATGGAACACGCGAACGATGTAGAAAGGCTATCCTTGATATTGAATTTACATTTGTAGTTGCCGCCTCCGCTCCTAGATTGGTTGAGGGCCAATCACTGCGTTGTTCGGGAATATTTTGATCAACCTTTATATTTATTGTTTGTTTTGTTGAATTGTAGGAATTTTATTGTTCTTCGGAAAAATAGATTCTTTTCAGAAACTAGTGAAATCGTGAAGATGGTCGTTAGCGGATTGAAAATGAATGTTTTATGTGACACAGATTTAAACTTAATATTATTTTTCATTCACTTAATTACACAAGAATGAAACTTTAATTAACGTCAAGCCACTTAACATGTAGGTTATTGAAAATAATTCTATTTTTATCTATTTGATAATGTTCATAGTATTAAACTCATCTAAATTGAGAACAACGCACTCTCAGGTTTTTATTACTGAGCGAGAACTTTAACTTCGCTCGATTTTATTTAACCCCGGAAACGTGATATGCCGTTTGTATTTCAATAATGAAATTTATTGATTTTATAGATCGACTGCGAATTATTTATTTCGATATTTATTATAAAACTTAGATTTCGAGTTATCTTGGATAGTATTGAGATACATATAAAAAGATATTTATTTAAAATGTTCGACATTTATGTTTAGCATATGCGCATTATTTATAGTTTATAAAAGTGCATTTTTGGTATAATGTTTATTTCTGTTATTTATAAAAGCGATAATGTTTGAATATTTATTCATATTATATTTTGTTTTAGCTCTGATTTGAAGTAAGAGTCTGTTAGTTTTTCTCGATATTTCCTGATATTCATTTTATACTGCTTTTATTTATTATAGCGTATAGTATTTGTCAGCTCTAGTTTTTAGTTGCGTAATTAAATTATTTTATATTTCATACGTTAATTGCTATGTTCATTAAATGTTCATTAAATGTGTATAGATATTTAATTATTAATTTGAGTTCAATCGTCTAATTATTTGATAGGATTCTGTAATATCGATCGTAGTTCTCGTTTATTTTACTTATATATAGGTATATACGTTATTTCTACCTTCACTTAAAGTGTAGTTTCTTATAGTCTCCTTATTCTATGCTTAAACATATATCCCTATACTGGAGATATAACAAAACCATGATAACTATAATCGACATTTACATTTGCTTTACTCTTTCAATTAAGAATTGCGCAGTATAACCTCGCTTTCTTCATTTTACTATGATATTTGGAAATTTTAAAGTCGTAAACATAACCATGTTGCCCGTAACGTGTTCTTCATGAGACTGTATTTTATCAATAGTTTGCCGAAATGCCGCCAGTGCCGCATGACCAAAGGAAAATCCGAAAAACTCGCGTGCTTCACGGTGGAGAAGTTCTTTTCAGCGTAGAAAAAGAAACATCGCTAGTGCGCAGGCGTCACATATACTTCATCAATTCACAATTCACATCACTGAGAGCCGAGAGGCTATTACGATCATCTGTTGATCCTCGAATAATGCATGTGTGCATTGTGTATAATCAACTGATCTGATCAATATACGATTGTGTAGTGTAGATTGATGTCACACACATGTTTATTAAAATAACAGATTAATGGAATCCGTTTTTATCGAGTGATGACTTTACTATTCACCGTGAGTTGAGTGAGAACAAAAGAAGCTTTTTTGTCAAGATGTCAGTTTAGTTGTGTCAGAATATTAATTTGATGTTCAAGTAAATATTAATTTTTCGCTCTATTATTACATAGTGCAAATTTTTCTTAATGCAAATTGTGTCTAAGAATCACATGATGATTATTTACGACATCGCAATAAACCATCTCAATGTATTAATATTCATGATATAATTTACAATGTTCATAGGAAAAATGTCGAAGGCTATAAATAAAAGACCATTATTGAGTACTACAATGAGCGATAGTGAATCAGAAGATTGCCTTGATACGGAAATATATGATGCAAATGTCTCTATACTTGATAGAAAACCATTTTTGAAGTTTCCACCGAAAGATAGGTAAATATATATTTGCGACTGTTGTCATTTGTTCATTTTTGTCCCTCTTCAGAAAAAATAAATTATCGAATGAAATTAATTCATTAAATTTTTGAATATTAATTGCGACCATAAACCTTGTAGGACAATTCAAAATTTTATCGAATGATCAAAATGAAAACTGCAAAAAGCTAAAAAATTGCAATCACCTACAAAAAAAACTGGTACTACATACACTATGATTCTTGTTATGTTGGAAAAATCCAAAAGTTCAGTCAATTCATATATATTATTTCAAGTTGTAGTCAAATTTTAAATTATTTCATTACGTCTTATGCTAAGAGTTTTTGCTCTAACTCAATAGTTCACATCTATTTTAGCACCATACGATGGATATGTTTCAGATATTATTTAGCATACATAGTCTTTTATCTACTTGGGATAAATACTATAATTCCATGGGGTTTCTTCATCACTGCCGATGAGGTAATAAATTACTCAATTCATAAGATTAATAAAAAATGGCCGGAAATTATAAGAAAATTTTTGATCAACACACATAACATTCGTTCGATTTCACTTTTTTTTTAGTATTGGATGTACAAATTCCGTCAAATTCATCCCAATAATACTGGTATTAATAATTATACACATACAGAAATATTAGAACAGAGAACAGATTTGCAAGCCAGTTTCACCTCTTACCTGAACGTCGCCAGTGCAATACCAAACACAATATTTTTGATATCTAATGCATTCCTTAGTAAAAGGTAAATAAATATTCATCAATTGCATGAATTTAAATAAAAATGATTATAAGTATTTGTTGCTTTTCATTTTTTATGATATTTCTTCCAGAATATCACAAAGAACCAGAATGGTAGGATCTCAATCGTTGACAATCATACTTTTTATAATCACGACTGTATTTGTAAAAATTAACACTGATGAATGTAAGAGATAATTATGGTTATATATTTGTTTGATTAAATTTAATTAAATTTATTTAATTATACTTATTTCAGGGCAAAAATCATTTTTAATTATCACCTTGACAACAGTAGCACTTGTCAACGGTAAGTTTATGAAGTATATTCTACTTCGACCGGTAATAAATTGTAGCAATGAATAATTGAATGATTTTCATTCTTATTTTTAGCACTTAGTGCAATTTTTGGAGGAAGTTTATTGGGAATTGTCGGAGTTTTTTCTCCAATATATATAACTGCCATGTTAGGAGGTCAATCATTAGGTGGAATTTTTGCAGCCCTCACAGAAATTTGTGCATTGTGGATTGGTGCTAGTCCTGCAATCTCTGGATTAATTTACTTCATAATAGGCGATATTGTACTTCTATTTTCTCTGATTGCTTACGTGATTTTAGAGAAAGAGGTAAGACAATATTATAACCTCAATAAGTAAATATTCTATCCGTATTCCAGCTGGAATACTTGACAAATTTTCTGATGAATGCGATTTTTCTGAGAGAAATATTTCCACGAAAAAGTGTAGCATTAAAATAAAAAGAAATTGCTGCATTATATGATTCAGTAAATTATTCGAATAAGCTTATGTAAATAATTGAATAGGATCATGAAAAGTAATGCCTTCATTTACAAAGTTTTAAAGTCGCAATTAATACAAAATATTGAATTAATAAGACCATTTTCTTTCTTATAGGAGTTTTTCAAATATCATATGATGCGGAATCTTTCGGAACAGCAACCGAATTTCTCAATTAATACTGAAGCTAACTTTACTGATGGACATAGAGTATCATATAAGCAAATTTTAAAACGAATTTGGCCCTACGGATTAAGCATTTTTCTTGTATTTTTTATATCAATGGCTGTTTATCCGGCAATAACAGTATTAATTGAAAGTCAAGCCAAAGGCAAGGGTTATGCGTGGAATGATGTATATTTTGTACCAGTTATAACTTACCTCACGTTCAGTTGTGGTGATTATCTTGGTCGTTTATTATGTGGACATCTACAATGGGTATATTCTTTTTACCTCCGGAAAAAAATACTATACATGTATATTGTATATACATGTATATGTATATACAATAAATGTATAAACAAATAATATGTATAAAGATGAACAATATATTATATATATTACATATATTATATATGAGTTCAACTAAGAGCATATATAAAGTTACGTATAAACATACATAAAATTATATATGGATCTATATATAACCATATAGTATAGTATAAAATTATATGTATAAACTTTTTTTCTCGGGACGTTATATTATGAATTTGTTGGAGCTTCTTGAATAGAACCAGTTTTTTTTTCAGCCAAAAAGCAAACCTTTTGTGGTTGTGTTTCTTAGTGCATCAAGAGGATTATTCATCCCAGCTTTTATGCTCTGCAATGCTCAACCACGTCATAATTTACCAGTCTATATCAAAAACGATATCCTATACATTGTGTTGACGATATTTTTTTCGATTGGCAATGGATATTTATGCAATATTTCTTTTGTGTCAACTCCAACGTAAGTTCAAATATTTAAAACTATTTTTAATCTATATTAATATTCAATTTAATGTAAGAAAAATTTTGCAGTGTGGTTGATTCACATGAAAAAGAGATAGCTTCTGTAATGATGGGTGCATTCTTGGGTTTAGGATTAACAGCAGGCTCATCTTTAAGTCTAATTCTCGTTAAAATGCTCTGATACATTCTTCATGAATAAGTCCACTTGGAAAAGTTCATTTGAATAATGCGATTATCCACTCTTAATGTTGTGAGTAAATGTACATGTCTATGTCATTAGTTATTCGAATCTCCAACGTTTTTAATGAAAAATGTGTTCAATATTCTTTCAATCAAATTCAAAGTCGTTAATGCACATGTGTGCAATCAAGGTTATGAGATAACAGATTAAAATTCAAATAAAGATTTAGGTTTAATTGAGAAGGGTCGTTATGGTGTTATGTTCTTGAACGCGTTCATTTATTACCAACGATTTTTAAATCTTGTCGCTAATTTTACTCTGCCGATTATTCAGAAAACAAATGAAAATAATAAATATTTAGGAATATCAATAATGTGCTTATAGAACCCTAAATTTTTTTGAAATTTCACGATTTTTTCCGCGGTACATTATTTGTATAAAACATCGTGAAAATTGGTCGACTAATCAACGACATGCTGGTCAATTTCAACTGGAGCTTCATTTATCGCCGATAATTCCATTGTGTTGCTGTCACAGAAGCCCAGAATCCCCACTATTCAGCAGAAAATAAAAAATGCATTAGAATTCTCACTTTTACAACCCAAAATAATATAAAATAATTCATGATCATTTGTTTCCTGTAAAATGTTATTGATGAAAATAACTAGATAATAATTTTGATTCAATAAAAGTTCTCTCATTGATTAATTTACAGGCTATACTGAAGAAAATATTACCACTTAAGTAAACTTGAGAAGGCTGGAACTACTTGAGTTCAAATTCCTAGTGGGTATTTTAAAAATTAATATCGAAATTATATGAGTTGTCGATAAAACAAATTGAATATTTGTATGTTTGATAAATAAGTAAAAAAACACAGTGCAGAGATAAATGAATACACTGACTATTATTGTAAAAATTTGTAAAATAAAAAAGTCATTTCATAATATGAAAAGTAATGAAAAATCATATCCCGAATGAGACCTCTTTTAATAGTAGGGAAGCCCAAGAGGGGATTTCGGGAGTTACTAAAGCGCGTCAGATTGATATACGGGGGGATACATTGTATCCTGCTGAGTACCTGTAGTGAATATGAGCTCTTAATATACATATAGTCGCGCACCTGGTATAAAGGGTCAGAATAGTAAAAAAAACAGTTGATCATTTGTGATTCTCGAGCGCGACAGATTAAGGTAGGTTGAGTTGATTACATGGAAAAAAGGTGTACATTACAATAATCTGACAATTTGGGTGTGACGTGAGAGGGTTACGAAGTTGTAAAAAAAAATCGATGTCTGGACATTCTCGAGCGTGGTTTAATTTTTTGTTATTTTGAAGAAAATGATGCAAGGAAGACGGAACATATATAATCTGACGATTCGCACGAGCCGAAGCATTAGCAAATCGTCGATAAAGTTTAATGCGTGCGACTGAGTGATGCCTGTATTCCCCACTCCGCGTCTTCATTTCCCTCTCACTTTCTCTCTATCTATTTTTCTCTCCCTCCTTCCCCACATAGCTTTCTGTTGTCAGATTTATGAAATTCCTCCGACTAATCGTCAGATTAGAGGTTAGCAAGTCGAGGACATATAAGATGAACCATATATATCATAATCTGACGCGCTCGAGTTTCTCAAAATGGCGATTTTTTTTTTTTGCATTTTTGAAGAATCGCCGAGAGTTTGCGTCACGTCCAAATTGTCAGAATAAGCTATGAGAAATTCCTTTGGGTGTACTTGACATCCGTTTTTATGACTATTTTATGACGATGCACTAGTTTCCTCATCACCTTCGAGGTATAATGCACGGCGCGTTTTTTTTTACATGGTTTCCCCCGTAGGCATAATCCATGGTATGTAATTAGTGATTTTTTTATTCAAGAGTGAATAATTTTCGATTTGAGCACTCAAAAATGTAGAAAAAATAAACTTTAGTATGTAATTGTTTTTTTTCATTCATTGTCGATTTCTTCACTTTCCATATCATTTATAATTTCTGATAAAACGTCGAGTGGACAGATTTCAATATTAAAATCGACATCTTCAGCATTTTCATTATTTGTTAACATCTGCCAGTGGAGGTCGTTAGTATAATATATAGTAGATTTTACCAAGTTCCCAAACCTCTATAATATAAGTATATTTTCCACAAAACGCCCAAGCATCAAAAATATAAGTTTTTTAAACACTTACAATCATGAATAAAACGCAATAGAGTCTACGCCTTGGTATACGGTATACAATACCGTATGTGAGTGCATTGTAGTCGCTTTCTCTGCGCTCTATTGCGAAAACGGTTGATGTAACAGGAAAATGCAAAAGGCATTTTTTCTAGATAATTTCATAACGAACAATTTTTATAATGACCTCTATTGATCTCCGAGTGATAAGTTGCGAGATATTCGCGAAAAACTGATTTTCGTGACCTTTTGACCTCTATAACTTTTTTAGCCGGCACGATATCAATGTCGATTTTTCACATCTTCATTACAATGCCGTAATGAAGGTCTGTACGAAAATTCAGCTCAATTGTAATTTTTCCGCAGATGAAACCTAAAATTCCTGGGCTATATATGAAAAACGATGAAAAACGCATGTAGTGTTATATTTAAAAAAAGAAAATTAAAATAATTTTCAGCCGTTGAAAATGAAAAAAACTCATAACAAAAAATCTATTGGTTATTTTTTTATGGGACCAATTTCAATCAAAAGCGCGTAAAAAATTACCAGATACATTTATTTGTTTAACAAATGTTTTTTGCATTTGTTGAAAACCATGGTTAAAGATGCTCTAAGAATGATTTAATTCATACCTATACAGGATGAGTCAAAAGTCCCGGGACGGCATGATAACTCGGCGCGGGGGCATTTTCGGAAAAAATGAATCAGACAAAAGTTTTAGTGTTCTTCCTGGGCTATCATAAGGTTACTTTGGATTTGACCTTGGATATGACCTTCACAGTTATATCGAGGTCGAAATCGTTTTTTTAAAAGGGAACCCTAATTTATTATCTTGGAATCTCATTCTGTGGTCAAAAATACGAAAATTTGGTCTGAACCATTTTTTTCAATCATTGCATGATGCTGTAATCGTGAAAAAAGCGATAACACGAAAATTTTGTAAATATCGCATTTCCTCAGTAGTTACCCATTATTTGTTTATTAAGAGTGAGGGACATCGAAGTTTTCATATGAGAATTCAATTGGTATGAATTTCAGTTAACAAATCCTTCTACAAATGCTGCGAAAGAAATCGGTATTAAAAATTTCAATACTAAAATTTAATTCGTTCAAATTTGCTAACGAGCGATAATTGAAAAAAAAATGTAAGACAAAATTTACATATTTTCTTTTTTTCTTCCACAGAATCAGGTTGCAAAATATAAAATTAGGGTTTTCATTTAAAATTTCGAAGTTGCTCCCTATCCCACTTATTGGATTGGAGGTGGAGTGATCGAATTTGGCATCGTTGGATACATTCATAGGAAATGTTGAAAACTTGTTTTTCACTATTGCGATTTAACATTTATTGATGGGAAAATGTGATATTTTCAAAATCTTCATGTTTCATGGCTTCTTTCACGATTACAGCAACATTTTGCAATAATTGAGAAAAATGTTTCAGACAAAATTCACGTATTTTTGACAACAGAATGAGATTCCAAGATGAAGGTTTCCTTCTAAAAAAACGATTTCGACCTCAATAAAACTGTGAAGGTCATGTCCAAGGTTAAATCCAAAGTAAACAAATGATAGCTCAGGAAGAACACTAAAACTTTTGTCTGATTCATTTTTTTCCGAAAATGCATCCGCGCAGAGTTATCATACTGTTATATCCCTAGCGTAGGGATATATATATTATTATATACGTTAAGCATAGAATAATTAGATAATGAGAAATTAAATTTCAAGGAATAAATATTACACTTATATTCGTATAAGATACATATATATATATATATAAATTAAAATACTGAGAACTACCATTGATAAAACAGAATTCTACTATTACTAGGAAATTAATTTACACTATTATTGCAATATAAAAAATGAAATAAAATTATAACATTAAAATTAATAGAAACATAATATCAAAAATATGAATATATTTCCAACTCAAAATATGATAAAACATGTAATGCATGTGTTAGATACGATTAACAAATAGTTCGACAAATTCTTCCGCTATCCAATAGCCAAATAAACCTATGTAAATAAAACAATCATTTTCTCGCGCAATTCGAAAACCAAAAGAAAACTAGATAAAATCTTCAAATAAAATGATTACACAAAAAAAACACGTCTTATAAAAAAATCGATAAATAGAATTTTCTGAGAAATGAATAAATCCAAAATAAATAGTAAAATATACATGAGGAAAATGGAATTTCTAAAATCAATAATGCATTTCCGTAGTTGATAAAAATATATAACACCTGAATAAATAAGATTAAAATATCGTTCGATTCATTATCGCATAAAAGAAATTGTATCACGATTCTTAGAAAAGTTAATGCATCAAAATGCTGGGGGTCGTCCCCAATCAATCACAAAGATGAAAATAGCCGTAAGACGAAAGACCAACCTACATGTAAAATAATAGCCAATAGAAACTAATGCATTTGAATCAGGAGGTGAAAAACCCTCCCCTAATTAAAACTTATAAAAACCCAAGAAAACTCTGAAAAGGCAGTTCTCCGATTTCTAAAAAAAGGAGCAAGTTCTCCGGGAGACGCACATCTAGTTCTCCGACGACTATTAAAAAGATCAGTTCTTCGACAAGATCAATTTCAATCATTAGCTGACAATTCTAAGACCAAATATTTTCTTAAAAATAATTGTTCAACACAAGTTCTTTAACTAATTAATAAAATCGTATAGTGCCGAGTTTAAATCGAGTAGAGTACTGTTCCTACTCAGAAATACTCGAGAGCGATAATTATCCGCGACGTTCGCGAGAAAATTAATGTCGAATAAAAATATAGGAAATAATTAAACAAGTCGGAGTTCTCAATTAAAGTAAAATAAAGATAGAATAATTAACTGTAATCAAAGTAATAATTTTCATTGTCGACTCATCATTGATAACACTATAAAATAAGTGAAGTTAAATAAATAAATAAATGTTTAAATTCAAAGTGTGTTCCAGAATACACCATTTAAATACTGCTAAACCGAACACCTCCACAATTCACTAATTCCTGCAACGAACCTATTAATCTGGGGAATAAATAAATCCCTACATTCAAATAAACATTTTATAGTAAGGTTGACATCAATTACTCCGGAGCATCGCAGAGATTGGCTCTCAACCAATCTGGAGCAGAGGCGGCCGACCACGAACAACGTAATTCAACAAGGTAAGCCTCTCTCGACGACATCGCTTGTTCCCAGGACGTAACAATGCCGTCCCGGGACTTTTGACTCATCCTGTATAGGTATGAATTGAATCATTCTTAGAGCATCTTTAACCATGGTTTTTCAGCAAATGCAAAGACATGTAACTGGTAATTTTTTACGCTCTTTCGACTGAAATTTGGATATTATGCTCACAATAGCAACATGGACTAGTACAAAGAATATTAGAAAGATCCTCCATAAATTAATAGAGATGAATGCATTTGAAATTGGTATATTGTGTTAGATAAAATAAATTTTTAAGGTTGGCAACGTCGTTTGAGTGGTTGTTGGTAGTTCTTCTATTTAGGAAAGCAGGTGGCTCTAGATGTAATAAAAATATATATAAAAAAAATTGGCTTGAAGAACATGTGTGTTATTTAAAGAGGGGAATATATAAACTTTAATCTGAGACAGTATTGTAAAATTCATGGAATCGTATTAGACTGTACAATACCATATACACCACAGCTCAACGGAAAAGCCGAAAGACTCAATAGAACCTTGCTCGAAAAAGCTAGAGCATTAATTTTTAATGCAGATCTAAACAAGATTTTTGGGGAGAAGCAGCTTAGGTTGCAGCTTTTTTATTAAATCGTAGCCCCACAGAGACGACAGAAAATACTCCTATAGAAAATTGGACAGGGATTAAACCAGACTTGTCAAAACTTCAAATATTTGGATCGGTAGCATATGCTAAGACCTTAAAATACACACAAAAATTAGAACAGAGAAGCAAAAAATATCTATTTGTGGGATATGCACCTGTAGGATATCGTTTATGGGATGAAAAAGCAAGAAAAATAATATTAGCTAGGGATGTTGTGTTTATAAGTCCAGAAAAGTCAACAAAAGATGAAGGAAAAATACAAGTCAGCATGAAAGATGAAGAAATAGAAGATGCGATTCAAATGAACAATGAAATAATAATACAAGAACAAGATAATTATTCAATAGCAAGTAAAGAAGGTTTTAAAAATGAATTACAAAAAGATCAGAAACAAGATGAAAATAGAAATCAGAGCTTAGGAGAAGGCTGTTCAAATACAGTAACAAGAAGTGGAAGAAAAATAAGAGTACCTGAAAGATTAAAAGATTACGTGGTAGAAATCAATGAAGATGAAGCCTTGTTAACCTATCAAGAGGCTATTTCAGGACCAGAAAAAGAAAAATGGAAGATTGAAATACAAGAAGAAAAAGATTCTCTGGACAAAAACCAAACTTGGACATATGTTGATGCTGATGAAATAAAAAATAAGAAAGTTTTATCAAGCAGATGGGTTTTCCGTGTAAAAGATGACGGCAAATACAAAGCAAGGTTAGTGATTCGTGTATGTCAACAACACAGCGGCATAGATTATACAGAGACTTCCAGTCCAGTAGTAAATGCAAGTTCAATTAGACTGAAAATAAAACATGCAAACTAATAAAATCACTTTATGGACTTAAACAAGCTCCTCTTAAATGGAATGAAAGATTTACAATTTTTTTAAAAATAAATGGGCTTATTTCATTGAAAACTGATCAGTGTATGTTTACAAACAATGATAAAACATTATATTTAGCAATTTATGTTGATGACGGTTTGGTAATAAGCATGAAATGACAATGAACTGATAAACTTATTAAGAAATTTAAAAACAGAATTTGAAATGACCGTTGAAAAAAATCCTGAAAAATTTTTAGGTATAAACATAAAAAAAAATCCAGATCAAATCTTCCTTAATCAAGAAAACTATGTTGAGAAACTACTAAAAAGATTTGGAATGCAAAATGCAAAGTCTGTAAATACACCTATTGGGACTTCCAGGATCCGTTGGCGGCGCTGT
>OW445485.1:9201290-9265922 GCA_918226075.1 Microctonus brassicae | reverse complement strand
ATTTCAGGTATGTCAAATCAAGTTAACTAGTGATTGATAAAGCTAAAGGTAGAAAAATGCCTTAAGCGTGTTTTTAAAAATGCTCTTTGAATATAAGTTCAAGAGTACCTTCTGGTCTAGCGGACGAAAATTCGATTTTCAACTTTTTTTTTTGTTATGAAAAAAATCAACAATGCTATTCAAACTTTCTAAATATATTTTATCAATTATAATCTTCACAAAAATTGAAAAAAAAAAATAAAAAACAAAATTATTATTATAAGAAAAATGGCCCCAAAGTTGTTCCTGTAAAAAAAACCGACCTTGCTGACGGGAATGGTTTTGGCTTTTCTACTCATCTAAAATCAAAAATAAAAATTGATCCTCAATTGTTATGAATGTATCTATGGCAGGAACTAGAATGAAACAAAGAAAAAAAAAATTGACAAAATGACACGTTGTCGAAATGAAAAATCTGAAAACAGCCTCATTTTTGCAACGTTTTGTTTATAAAAAAATTAGAAATATTTGACAGAAAATTTTCATTCTAGTTTCGACCATAGCTGCTAGTGTACTTGATAACGTGTTGAAATTTGAGACAAATCGGTCGAGTAGTTTTTTTCAAATCATTCCCGCGAGACAAAAAAAAGTCGTTTCGAGATAAACGCGTTTGAAGTTAATAATACCCCCTTCTACCTACTTTGGCGCTTACCTTTAATGAGCTATAACACTTGAAATACTGTGAATATCATTACCGCGGTATAATCTTAAGACACTATACTTTCGGAATATAGAAGAGAAAAAAAATCAATTTTTCGAAAATTCTAGACCAGAAGGTCCCCTTAACTCGTAAATTTAATGTTCAAGATATCAATATGCAATGCAGAATTAAATGCATTTATTTATTGATATTGAATACATGAAGGAACATCAACATAAATTAGACATTTATTAAAGGTACTACTGTAGTTTAAGCCATATGTTGCTAGTAATATTAATCATATGTGAATGGTCGATGAGTTCGTTTGTGCTTTGATTTGATTAGGAATTCTGTTAGTATTTGTATAATGCTGAATATATTTTATTTATACTTTGAATATTTGAATATTTTCAGAATGCTCCCTGATACTTTTGAGTTTATACTCGGGCTCATAGGATCAGCAATATCGGAGACTAATTCTGTTGCTGGAAGAAAACCAATTCCCAGTCAAACACAACTACTTTTGACTTCATGGGTGATGGCAACGCAGGACTCGTACAGGTTTAATTATACAGACTATAATCAATTTTTTTTAAATTGAAAACAAAGCAATTACTAATGACTTTGATGTTTTAACATAGATCCATATGTGATCGGTTCAACGTTGGAAAAGCTACGGCCATTAGAAGTGTACAGAGAGTAACTTATGCACTTTATTGTTTGGCTCCTCGATTTATTCAATGGCCAAATGGGGACCGAGCTATTCAGGTTATGCACAAGTTTGAAGCAAATAGTAGATTCCCTGGTGTTCTTGGAGCAATTGATGGGACGCATATCAGAATCAATGCGTCTCGTGAAGATAAAAATTCTTACTTGAACAGGAAGTCATATCACTCAATACAAGTACAGGTACAATTTCAACGGTTGTTACTTCGGTAGTTTAATGATCTAAAAATATACTGTAAGGGTTTACTCATATTTTTCGCGGAAACAAAAAATTTTTTCAGTATTAAGAAATGACCGAATTATTATTATCCAGTCTCTCAAGAAGGTCACATGGCAAATTGACAATTAGTGTGGACGATAACTTACAAAGTTTTCAATCAATCGTGCCGAAATTTGGTACATATCTTTTCGATGATACTATTTCCTCAATTAAACATTTTTTTCTAAAAACGTTATGAAAAATATTTTTTCAATGCAAAAACAATTACAAACAGTTGAAATGTCATATTTTTCAATTGTTTTTTATTTAGAAAAATAAATTTCTATTTTTATTCTTTAAAACAAAGAGATTAATCGTGGAAGTAATATCATCGAAAAGATATATACAGAATTTCAGCACAATTAATTAAAAACTTTTTGATCCATCGTCCACAATAACCGACAACCTGGCATTGAAACCTTCTCAGAAAACTCAATAATTAATCGCTCATTTTTTGATATTGAAAAAAATCATAAAATTTTCCAACAGTAAAAGATATGAATAAAGTACATATCAAATTTCAAGAATATTAAAGGAATCATTTCCATAACAAAAGAAGTCATAATAATCTGTTGAAATTCGCGCATCTACATGTATTTTCCTTCTTAAAACATTGTAATTTCTACTTTAGGCGGTCTACACATATTATTTATCGTTCACCAGCGTACTGGCTGGTTATGCTGGCTGTGTCCACGATGCCAGAGTGTTTCGCTTATCTCGTGTTCAAGAATACATCGACAATCCAGCAGTGTATTTTCCTAACGATTCTCATATCATTGGAGATGCAGCATACGGAATTCATTCCAACGTAATGGTTCCTTTCAAAGACAATGAACATTTGACGCAGCTTCAAACAAATTTCAATTTCTGTTTATCATCAGCAAGACTGTCGATTGAGCGAGCTTTTGGGCTATGGAAAGGCCGTTGGCGTAGAATACTTGACTGCTTACCCACGGTTAAACTTGAAAAAATACCTCAGTTTCTATTAGCCACATGTGTTCTTCACAATATTTGTATTCATAAACATGATTATTTGGACACTGAAAGAATTTTAAGAATATCCACAAGACAACAATTGACAAACAATGCAAAAGCTGATGGAGATGCTGAACGCATAAGAATTATGCACAGATTGCCAATGAGGGCCATTAGAAAACGTAGTATTTTGTTACATATGTAATATATATATCGCATTACAAATGCCAAAAGGGCGTACACCAATTTTTTTATAAATAAATAATTTTTGTATAAATAAATAAGTAATTGTAAAATAAAGTTGTGTGGTACATGGTCAATCATTCATCAGTTTTTTATTTATTATTATCTTCCTTATCTCATAATCAACAGAGACGAATAACAAGGTAATAAAATAGAAATAAATTTTTTTATCATCTTCAAATCTTCAATAACAAACTTATGTGCTAATAATACTGAAGACACGTTCTTATAAAATACTCCACATATAAAATTGCCTATTTTCCATTATTTTTTAGATACAAACGCATTTATTAACTGCTTCATCATCGCCATTTTTTCTTGGTGCAGTTCTGTCTTCTGCTACAATACTTCATTTATTTTCATCATTTTTGGCTCTCATCCTCTTTCACGATGGCGTTGTTTTGCTTCTATCGCGACCTTATTCTCCTCTTTCATTTCAGCCAAATATGTTTCGATATCGATCGATGCTTTTCTTCTTTTGTGACTCCGGTTGCTATTGATTTCATCACTGCATGTTGATGATGATGCTTTCGGACCGGCTTCCGTTGCCACAGTTTTTGGTTACACCCAACCACTGGAGCCAAAGATTTCATCCATGCGCTGGAAGTTCAAAGATAATAATAATAATAAACAAATAATAATAATAATAATAATAATAATGATAGCAATAGTTATAATACACAAACCTTTTTGTTGATGAAGCAGAGATTTTTCGTAGTTCAAATTACTGCGCCGAGATACGTCAGTACAAGAACCATCACTACGAACTGTTTTTTCTATTAATTATTATTATTATTATTATTATTATTATTATTACCATTATTATTGCAATTGCTGAATTATCAATTAAGAATCTGATAGTAAAGGTAAAAAATTACGTCAAAGTAAGGCCAGGTTTTCCTGTCGTTCCCTGAGACACTGTGGTGATCATGAATTTTTTTATATGTTTTTTTCAGCCCATTTAATTTCGATTGAAATTGTGTCCAAGTCACATTATAATTTTTTTTCTGCATGGCTGTTGATATCGAGGCCCAAATTTTATTGTGTCGCTGACTACCAGACTCAAAACGTTCTATATCATCCTCATACAATGCTAAGAGCAAATGAATGCAATTAGTAGTCCAGATGAATGGAGATTTATCATCGCCTGTAAAAAATATAATACTGTATGATCAAATAATCAGGGGGGCTATTCGATAACTTGAACTGGTGAACATGTACCAAGTGAGTGGCTGGACGATAGGCACTATCTTAAGAAGTGAATACTTCATGCAGTTACCAACTTTTCCATTTTCACCAGTCTAAGTTGGGCATAAGGGGTAAAAGGAATTTAAAAAAGTAATAAAAATATCTTACACAATTATCGATCTCTGCAGCAGCATCTTCTTGCTCTGTATGGGTTGATGACAAGTGATCTTCATCGTCTTCCTGAACTACTTGGTTACTTCCCCGTGAAAGTTCTTCATTGACTAATTGTTTTAGAAACTCATGATCTAAAGTATCATAAACAATTTTTATGTATGAATACGAAAACATAACCTATTTCATAATAATATTTAAAATAGGGCAATAATTTCTTGTCTAATATATACTAACCCCATTGTGCTTTTTCAGCATCTTCAGGAGATAAATTCAATACTACTAACTCGCCAGTTTCCTGGATTGACACGGAAAAAATCACTGACATTTTAATAAATTTGATTTCGGACGCTTGAATTCCCAGAAATAAAACACTCGTTAGTTCAAACAAATGGCGCAAAATAACGTCAATGTTCACAGTGCTAACGATCTGATCCGTGAGTACTGTGAGCACTAGTGTGTGACGTCATAGTGTTCACAACGCTAACAGTGAGCGTGAAAAGCACGAATCGGACCGAGCGTTGGTACGCTATGAGCGCTGTGAGCGTGATTCGGACCACGGCCAAATAAGTATTTTCAAATTCAAATAGTGTTCTCAAATATATAAATCATTTGCCGATAATTATCCATCGTCACGATCCTACTAATTCTTGCTACGCACCTACAAATCTGCAAGATAAATAAATTCCTATGACAAAAATAAATCATTATAGTAAGGTTGGCATCAGTAGTCCGGAGCAACGCAGTGATTGGATCTCAACCAATCTGGAGTAGAGGCGCCGTTTTCGAATGTCGAGAATATAATCAAAGTAAGCCTCTCTCTCAAGTTCGCGCACTCCAGGACGTAACAGATACATATTAGAAATAAGAGAATTATATTATAAACTAATATCGGAAAAGAACAAAAGGATCATACTGCTGTGGATACCAGCACATAAAGGTATCCAGGGAAATGAAATAGCGGACAAATTAGCCAAAGAAGCAACAGAGGAGGAAGAAGATAAAGAAATAGAAGTGCCTATCGGAGACTTTATTAAGACTTTTGATGCAGAGACCTGGGTTATAACTCAGAACACAATTGTGCAAGATGCGAGATATAAAGGGAAAGAATATTTTCAAAAATATTGTAATGGAAAAAAGAAGAAATCGTGGTTTCAAAAAATCAATAGAAAAAGATACTTTGTTACGTTAATAAATAGAATTAGAGCAAATCACTATAATTTAAATGAGTCGTTAGTACGTAAAGGATACATAGATAGCGCTAGATGCGAATGTGGATATGAAAATGAAAGTTTGGAACATGTGATATGAACATGCAATCTACATGACAAGGAACGCATCGAATTGGACAGCGAATTAAAGAAAGAAAGATACTACAGGGAAATAGATATCAGAAGCTTAATTAAAAAAGAAAAGTGGAATATACTCATATATTTTTACAAATTTATTAAAAAAATAGGGAAAATAATACAAAACCAAGAGTAAACGAACAAAAAAAGTGACCCTGTGTTAAATTGCCAATAGGAGTGGCAGAAAACACAATACTTAACCTTCAACCGGAGGAAATTTTAAATAACCCCATATGTTACCCGTCAAGTAATCACTCAAAGAACCATGAATTCCCTATACGACCTTCCCGCATGAAAGTTCATTAGATATATGCATTATTTTTCTCAACACTTTCTCCTAATGTTATAAGAACTTTTATTCTTCACTTTTGACAAACTAAAATAAAGCAACTTTATGCAAATATAATATGATATATATTTTAATCTCTGACCTCTTCATTCATAAATTCTTTTTTAAATTTTTCAAGCTTTATTGCATTTGATGATTTAGTTAGAATATCTGCAATTTGCAGTTCTGTTGAACAGTATTTCAGATTAAGCATCCCTTCTTTGACTTTCTCATTTATGAAATGGTATCTTACATCTATATGTTTTGAACGTTTATTAAATTTATTTGTCTCTACTAATTTAATTGCACTTTGGTTATCGATATTTCACTTAATTTTTAATTCCACACTTGTCATTTCTTCTATCAACGCTTTCAAATATATAAGCTCCTTAACACAATCAGCTGTCGCAATATATTCGGCTTCTGTACTTGATAATGAAACAATTGGTTGTTTTCTTGAACACCACGCAATTGATCCACCACAATACATAATAATATAACCAGTTGTACTTTTACGTGATTCTTTATCACCTGCAAAGTCAACTATAACTATACGCAACTAAATCACTCACATCAGAATTTGCCACGTATTGCAAGTCAGTCTTTAAAGTTCCTCTTAGGTATTTCATTACTCTCTTCATGTTAATTACCTCTTGTTCCATTGGATTTTCCACGTGTCTGCTACCATGTCCAACTGCATAAGCTATATCTGGCCTTGTTTTATTAAATAGATAGAGTAGACTTCCTATTAACTTTCTATACGGAAAAGTTTGGTTCATTATTTCATTTTGTTCATTCTTGTCTGTTATAAATGGCGTCAATACTGGATACGAATCTTGCATATTGAAATTTTCGATTACATTATTTATGTATTTTTCTTGATTTATCATTATATGATTAGGTTTCTTAGTTATTTTAATTCCTAAGAATGTTTCTGGATTTTCTGTTGATGTCATTTCAAAATGTTTTTCGAGTTTTTCTTTTGTTTATTCACCTCTTGTTTATTTTTTCCAATTATTATGCCATCATCCACGTAGATTCCAAGCATTAACGTACCATTTTCATTTTTGAAGATACAGTTTTCTGTTTTTAGTACTTTTAAACCTTCAAGACTCATAAAATTAGTAAAAGTTTTATTCCATTCTAATGGTGCTTGTTCAAGCCCATATAATAATTAGCGTAGCAAACATACTTTGTTTTTTTCTTTATATCCTTCTGGTAGTTTCATAAATATCTCTTCACTTAAATTTCCATACAGGAAAGCAGTCTTTATATCGAACTTCTTGATATGATATCCTCCAGACGCAGCTAAGGCTAACATCATTCGTAAAGCATTCATATTAATCACTGAGCTAAAGGTTTCTTCGTAATCTATTCCGTATTTTCGTTCACACCCTCTTGCAACTAGTCTTGCTTTGTATTTACCATCTTCTTTCACTTTAAATACCCATTTGCTCGATAACACTTTTTTGTCTTTTGCTAAGTTTTCATCTACCAAATTCCCATGTTTCATTTTTCTTCAATGATTCTTTCTCATCTTCTATTGCTTTCAGCCAATTTTCTTTTTCGTCACCGTTTATTGCTTATTCTAAAGTTAATAAAACAGAATCATCGTATTCATTTGGAAGCTCCACTTCTCTTACAGATCTTGTTGTTTTAATTGTCCTTTGTTCTATAACACTTGTTCTTCCTGGTTCTTCATTCAACATATTGTCTGGATCGATATTTTCCATTTTTGTTGAAAATTCTGTTGAATCTATTGAAGTTTCTGAGTCATCATTCATTTTTATCGTTCTTTTATTCTCTTCGATGTTCTTTGATTCTGGTTTTTCAAAAATTACATCTCGGCGTATTAGTATTTTCTTTTTTTCATCATCCCATAGCCTATAAGCATTTGGTGCATAGCCTATAAAAATATATTTTTGACTTCGTGCATCTAATTTCTTCAAATGTCCTAGTGTTTTAGCATGTGCTATACAACCAAAAATTTGTATTCTCGATAAATCCGATTTCTTGTTAGTTAAGGTAGCTAGTCCGCGACACTCGGAGCAAAAATTGGAGACTAGAGAGTATACAGTACAATCAATCGGGTTTGTAATTCTGTAACCCCAAAATTTTTCCTGTTCATGTACTTCTTTTGGCCAATCCCGTACGAGCAACTTAAATAAATGTGAAGAAATAGTATGTTACAAAAACAAATTAAAATCAATCTTGATGATTTCACCAGAGATAAATTAATTTATGAAATAATAAAAACATTTTATAAAAAAATTTATCAATGCCCAGATCGCACCATGAGGAGGTGGTATCATTTGTTTAAACAAATAATCAAATCGTGCATTTTCTGTTCATATTCTTTCTGTATTCAAGTGGTGATTGGAATCCCCCATTTAAAGTATAAGATTCGAAAACGTAAACAAATAGTATGTAAACAAAAAATCTGAAATTCCAAGGCTGTTGTGTGTTATTGTATTTATAGTTTAACAGTCTTATTTCGTCGGAAAATATCGAACATAACATAGAGATGAAAATGAAAAAAATAAATTTTGAAGCTTCGATATCTCGAAAACTGAGCGAGATATCGAAGTTTTTTATTCTTCAAAAACGTTTTTTAAGTACAGTTGACATGTATCTTTTGTTATCCCAGGTAGTTGGTTTAATTGGTCCTGCGACATTTGTGTGTATGATTTCCAATGCTCTTTTTGCCCTTGTTCTCTCAATTTTGAATGGAAATCTCACTTGTTTTGCTTTTAAACACACTTCACATATTGTTTCTTGAGTGTCGCAGTCGTTTTTTGTTATGTTCAGTCCAGTGACCATATCAATTAATATTTTTTCCGCTTATGTGTCCCATTTTTCTGTTCCAATCTTTCACCAATTCTTTTTTATCCATTGTCAGCAAGCTATTTTCTTGTTTAAGGAGTTAAATTTCGTATAGTCCATGATTTTTTTTCTCCTTCTAAGACCTTTCGATCATTTTTCGCCACGAACACTTTGTCTTTTTTTAATGTCACTTCTCCCCCATTTTCTATCATTTTCTTTGCTGAAATTAAATTTTTGCTCAATTCTGGTACAAATAGAACGTCTTTTAAATTACATTTTTCTGTTCTAATTAAACCTTTGCCTTTTGCTTTCATTTTTTCGTTTTTCTTTGCTACACCAATATTAATATCTATTTCCTCAAAGACATCAAACCAGTTTCTATTGTTTACCATGTGCGCTGTTGTTCCTGAATCTATTATGAATTTATCATCGTTCGTTTCGAAATTTTTCTCTCTTTCTTCATAGTTTGTTTTGAATGCTAACGTCGATTCAGCTTTACTTTGTTTATCTTTATAGTAGCAGTCTTTCTTCTGATGATTGGATTTTTTACATACGCTGCATTCTGATATACTCTTTTTATTTTTGTTCTTACATTCATTTATTTCCACAGCCATAGCATTTCAACTCTTTATTTTCTTCATCCTTTTCTTTATTTTTGCATGAACGTGCAAAATGTTCTGTCTTACCACATTTAAAACATGTTTTTTCATTTGTATCAAATGCTACTGGTTTCATGCTTTCTTTACCTTTGTTTCTGTCTTCTTTCGCTACTAACCTTGAAATCAGATTAGTCAATGTACGATCTTCTAATTGAGTTGATTCTCATGCTATCTGAAAAACTTCATAATTATCTGGCAGTGTACATAGAATTTTCGAAATTACCATTTCATCATCTATTAGACGGTTTAATGCATTCGACCTCTGTGCTAAGTTTTGTATCTTACTTATATGTGATGACATATCCATACCTTTCTTAAATTTGACGTTGTAGAAATCTTGCAGTAACTTGCACTTTTGTTGTTCATTATCCTTTTTATAGATTTCACATAATTTGGCATACATTCCTGCTGAACTTCTACATGTCATTATTTGCCTCATTGCTTTCCTGTCAATCGTTGATAATATCATTTTCTTTGCTTTTGCATCCAATTGTCTCCATTGCGCTTTCTCTTCTTCTTTTACATTTTCAAGTTTCATCTCTCCTTTTACTATTTCATCTATTTCTGATGACTGAAAATATACCGTGATCTGCAAATCCCAAATTTGAAAACTTTCTTCATCTACTAAGATTTCGATTTGGTTGAATTTGTCTTCTGTTATACTTGTAGATGCCATATTTTTATTTATTCATATTTTCCGTTCACTTTATCCAAGAGAACTTTCTCAATGCTCTTATTGCATCTAAAATTATTTATATCTTTTCTTTGTTTCGTTACTTAACATGCTAAATCCAGCACACTTCACTGCGTAGTTTTTCTGAAACCTACTTTACTTGAGCATTCTGGACCCATAACCTGTCAAGATATTTGAACTTCAATATGTTCTGCTCAAGTAAAGAAAACACAACTTAAGCTTTTTGATTAATAAATGTGAACGTAACTTTATTTATTAGTGAAATTATAGCACGAATTACATGATAAAGAAAAGAACTCCTAGTCTCTCATAACATGCATGTGCTCTATTTCATAACCTTTTTTTAACTATATGTAACCCGTCAAGTAACCACTCAAAGAACCATGAATTCCCTATACGACCTTCCCGCACTCTCCTGTACGCTTTGAGCGTCATCTACTTATAGTCCAGTCAAAATAGACATTCAACTTAGACATAATTCGCATAGAGCTAAAAATTGGAGGAGACGTTAATAATATCATCACTAATGGAATGTCAAAAGTCTCCATCGATTCTGCATGTGCGAAAAATTTTAGCTAAGGTCAAACGTTGCGAATTACGGTTTTTTCCATTTTTCTCGGAAACCGTAAGTTTTGTCGTGAAAATAGGTTAGATAAAAGTTGTAGATCATATAATTCTCTACAAAAATTGTTCAGACACTTTTTTTCGTACGACTCACCATTCGTGAGATATCGCGGTTTTAACAGTTGAAAAATTGATATTCTACATAATATGCACATATTTCCACACCACCTATGAGGTAATGTACGCATCATTATCAGCTTGTTTTATTGCAATACCAACAGCTGTAAATTCTTCACATAGCATTGAAATGAAGCGAGACTTATTGTGAGTATTTGCAAGAAATTGTTGTTGGTTTGTTGGAACTTTCATAAACCGATCAAAAACGATATCAACAGATGAAGATGTTTTTGTAGTTCGACGACGTTGTTCTGCAGCTTTAATATTTTTTTTATAATCAGTATAACCGTCAAATACAATGGTACTTGTATGATTAAAATGCCTTTGTACATACTGAACATATTTTTCAAAAATTATATGAAACGTTTCATCTCGATCCCATACAACGGGACATTTGAAATTGCGTCCCAGTTTGAGTAGGTAAAATTTTCGACACATAAGTTGCGTCCCGGGTACAACGAAATTGCGTCCGCAATGCAAACATTAATTGGTCAAAACTAAATTTATTTCGACATTGTTGCCAAACTTCCAAGTGTAACTCATCACACTCAAAATGATTATATTTTATTATGAATCTTTCAACTCGAAATATAACAAATAATTATTTGTTTAGAATGTGTGTAGATATAGAGTGGGGTCCAGGGGCGAAGCCCCGGGGGAGGGGGGGGGGGGGGGGCTTGAATAAATGTGAAGAAATAGTATGTTACAAAAACAAATAATCTAAATCTCGAGAAATCCATTCCAAAAATAAGATTAAAAATTGTTGCCAAACTTGCAGTGATAATAACAGAGAAATTCTGTAAATATTAAGTTATAATTTTATAATTGCACTGTACATACTGTTCATACAGTCATTTTCGGGTTTGTTGCAATTTTAATGAATATGTAACATTGGTTTTGCAAGTGTTGATTACATTAATGATATATTTATCCAAAAAGTTCTATTATTATTACTGTCTGCAGTGGCAACGTTGCTCCTTATTTTATACCTGTACTTGCCCATCTGACCACAAGCCGACCTTTTTCGATTTGGACGCAATTCGATTGTGACCTTTTCCGGTACAGGTAAAAATACCCTTATCGGGACGCAATTTCGAATGGGCCCATACAACACGGTGTGATAAATACCCTCCATCGATGATGTACGTAGCATTTGTGTTGTCAATCTCAATGTTAAGACATTCAAAACAATTATAAAGAGCTGACTTCATAGTTTTACGCATTCCCATAGCATCGAATAGTGATAATGGATAAGGAGCTAATTCGTATTCGAAGAATTTTTGTAGTTCATCTCCAAATGTTTTAGTAATGCTCATGCGTTGAAATAACAATACAGGGTCTATTGGCACCTTTTCATTGTGTATTTTTATGATGCTACTCGCACTCAAAATAGGAAGTACTCTATCAGCACGTTTTAACTTTATATTATTAAACGTTTGGCCAGTCATTTTGGTTATGGAAGTAAGTCCAACTTCACGAGCATTATGACAATTAATTTTATCATCGCCGACAACTCCACTGGCAATGGACATAATTTTTTGAACCACAGGGAAAGGATCATGTGATAAGAACCACTCCCCAAGTTTATTAATATCTTCAATATCTCTCTTTACACGAGAATCGCTTGCAACCACATGTTGGTCTGTTGTGTCCATTCTAACATTAGCAAGATGTCCCAATCCTTCACACACAGTATTCATCGTATGCATGCCATAAACCCATTTACTAATAACACTTTTTTGAGTACTTCTCCCTCGAGCAACACCTCCATCTGTTTTCATAGATTTCATCATTGTTACTCAAGATTACGAACGAAGGGAATAAGGGACTGAGAGTATACTTTAAAATACTCATTCAATTTGTACAAGGCTTAGTGTGTGAGTAACTCAAACCAATAGTTTCTTTTATATAGTTATATTGAACGTCCAATGACGTATACAGGCTGCATACAAGTATATATTATGTAGAATATCAATTTTTCAACTGTTAAAACCGCGATATCTCACGAATGGTGAGTCATACGAAAAAAAGTGTCTGAACGATTTTTGTAGAGAATTATATGATCTACAACTTTTATCTAACCTATTTTCACGATAAAACTTACGGTTTCCGAGAAAAATGGAAAAAGCCGGAATTCGCAACGTTTGACCTTGGCTAAAATTTTTCGCACATGCAGAATCGATGGGGACTTTTGACATTACATTAGTGATGATATAATTAACGTCTCCTCCAATTTTTAGCTCTATGCGAATTATGTCTAAGATACGACATTTTTTTGTCTATTTTGACTGGACTATTATAAAAGTTCATTAGATATACATTATTTTTCTCAAAATGTTCGTACTCCCATCGAGCATCATGACTTTTACATATTCGTTTGGGAGGTACTTGCAACCGCTAAAATGTTCTGGCTTTTTACATATTATTTTCAAACAATCTAAATAATATGCTCTTAAAATTTTAGCTTTGTGGGGGGTAGTTTATAAATTACCATCCCGATGACAACTTTACCATAGTTTGGAAGATACTTCTAACCCTCAAAATAGACTGTCAATTTTTTCTTATTCTTGAACATATGTAAATTAAAACATATGAAAATTGCAGCCTTGTTAAAGTCGATTAAAAAAAACATTTTTTTCACATTTTCAAAAATTTAAGGAATGATGACATATCCGTGAGATGCCTCCCAGACCGGTACTTTCTGTATTGACCGATAATAAAACATAATTTTAAGATTTTCTAGTGTTGTGGGAATTGGGCTACTCGGATGATTCACTAGCTCTCCTACTATAAACAATCAAATACTCGATATCTATTCCATCGAATCATGAAACGTGGTCTTTCAAACGTCGTTCATGTATAGTGCATCGATTGTTGCACTATTTCTAATCTTGTTTCTTCGTTGCTTCGATGAAATTATTTATCATTTAAAATTCAACTGTGAAACTCCTACACTAGAAGAATTTTCGAGTAAATATTACCCTGTAATCCATGTAAGCCTGGGACATGACAATATTTAACAGAAAAATTACCCTGCAGCTGAGTAACTTAACCCAACAAAGAATAAAATATATTCTCAATTCGCGTAATATTTGCTCCATATTCAAAAATAACTTGAAATGTGTAATTTTTATTTTTTTAAATTTTTTATTTTTTAAAATAAACTTTCTATCAAATATTGTTATATCCCAGGCTTACTATGAGTTGCGGGGTAATATTTACTCGAAAATTCTCTCTGCAATGTATGAAATGTTATTGAAGTCTTTGATCTATCTGTTACGAAATTTACTTCGAAATCGCCACTTGGAATCATTAACATATTAAAATATTCTTTCGCAAGTTACTCCGAAATGGTTAGCGTATAAATAGTAAAAAATTTTGGGTAAACGTCCGTTCAAAAATTTGTTGAAATTTATTTTACCCAATTTTCACTTAAAAGTTATGTCAAATCAACATAGTACTCAAGTGATTTGATTGAACACAAACACTGTATTAAATAAAGATATAAATTTAGTGATAGATTCACCATGGAATATTATTCATTTTATACACAATTAGATTTCTGCTTCAACACTTATTCTTATGTTAGAAATTGTTACATGATTCGCATTGAACACCATAGACACAAATCTTGAGTGCATTTCGATAAAAAATTTTTACTGTTAAGTAGGTGTATATGCGATACATCATTTACGTTGTAATGAACGGCAACTCCGTCAACTGTACTTGAACCACGCTTCAATATGATATAAATTTCGTATGAACGTGGTATGAAATTGGTATTGAACCGGTATGTACTTGATATGGAACTTGGCGTAAGTGTGGTATAAATTTGATACAAATCGAGTATATAAAAGGCTTATATATTTAGTAAAAATTCTGTAGAATACAATGAACCCTGCATCCAATGAATAACTTTTAGATTATATTCCTAATTTAGTTTTAGTATGAAAGCGGTGTGTATTTTTCAAGAAAATACGTATAAACTGAATATGAAACAAATATGATTAGATCCGCTAAGATAGTGGAAAATAACTAAAACATTGACACATATTTACCAAGAGGTTTCCGAGTAGCTCCTAATTGTACATTCAGGAAGGTGTGTATCACATCTGGTATGTCACAATTATAGAAATATCTGTTCACTGATAAAATAAAAGCAATATTTGTAACAAGAACTGCTACTAAATAAAAATGAGAAAACCACCTGTAATTTAAAACATAAAACTCTAAATAAAGTAACTCATTCAACAGAGCATATGCCAACTAATTAAGATATTGTGCTACTTTCCAATAACAAATTTTACCTCTTAGGTACTTCATACATCCCACGTATTCTGTGGATATTTGGCTCGTAGTATTTACCGTAGTAGAGTAAGCCTTTGAAGATATTTGACATATAACCTTCTGAAGTATGTACCAGTAAACTACTGCTCATTATGGACACAGTTAGAAAAAAGAATAAAATTTCCACAAAATTTGAAAGCATGGTAAATACGAGACTACTGCTATAATGAATTAAATAAAGAGAAAAACATATAATGTATGTTGATGTTAATTCTGAAATTTCAAGAGATGCTCTCTCACAAATATATCCACAAGTGGACACTGAATATAAATATGTTGACACTTAATGTATCCATACCAAAGCTTTTCATGAATATCCGCATTGTTGTATATTCATAATATTATACCACTGTCTTTCATGAATATCAGCATTAAGAATTCAACATCCATATCAGCCACACAGCGCATGCGTCAACATATTCTACGGTCATGATAAGTTATACTTATTTCGAACGCGCCAAGTACGTTCGTATTAAAAGTGGGATATTGGCAAAAAATTTTTGACATATATAACTAGATTGATACAATAGGTGATGATGAGGATTCTTGGAAATGGCAATTAATGACACCTATCATTGATGTGTATTCTGTTATAAACATAGATAACTAATATAATTACATAGTAAGTAAGTATATATAACCTTATATTGTGTACTTGGCAATAATGATTGATATCAAATCTTTTTGTAAAGTAATTTTTTTGAAGTAATTTTTGCAATTCAATTTTTTTGTCACAGATGAACTTGGCGCCTTTTTTTTCTTTTTTTTTTTAAAAAGTTTTTTTTATTTGATATCACTTCTTTTTTTACTACAAGTACAATGATTAAAATTGAAACTTGCTGAGATAATCGATATTATCTCATCATCTGATTTATACTTAATAAACATATAGAAAATGAATATAATTCATCTATATAAAAATCTATCGTAATTTAAATTTTCTCTGAAAAATAAACGAAATTCCGAATTCTCATAAAATATAGGAACATAAAAATAATAACAAATGTCATCAATTCCCACATAGAAGTATATTATCAATCAATCAATTGGATAATGATCAAACTTCACGAGACAAACCCACGACCACCCCCGTCATATTCCAACTATAAGTATCAATACAATTATTAGTATAAAATATACAATAGGCTTATTCAAAAAATAATATAAATAAATCATGTAAAAGAATAAATTAATTAAATAACAATTATAGGTTTCATAATCAAACCTACCACCACCCCTGTTATATTCTAAGTATAAATAAAAAATAAACATGTATAAAGAATACAACGGGCTTCCTCGAAACAATCAAACAAATAATTTTAATAAAATAAAAAAATTTCATTTCATAAATATTAATTAATTATATAATCAACGATCATCAGTTATTATTTACTTCGTCGGTAGGTCATCATCTTCAATAATTTTCAGATTAATATTGGGACTGACCGCTAGAGTGGAGAAATAATAATAATAGTAGTATGCTTCTTAATATTAATTCCGATTAGTGTTAAAGTTGACCGCTAGAGTAGAGAAAAAATAATAGTTTGGTCATGACTGAGAAGGATGAACATATAACGATAATGTGTATTAGAAAAGGACTTTCCAAAATGGACCTAGAAAAAGACAAACACATAGGCCGTAAATCGAGAAAAAACAGGACACTAGGGGACACTTCGATTCAACTAGAGAGAGACAAGCTTATGTAACCATAAACATATTGAATAAGGACAACGAACAGACGACGACGACCAAGACTGAATTTTTCATCGTGAAAATCGACTGTTTTCAACTTTTATCAACTTCAACTCAATATATCTTCCATTATAAGGCATGTAGGAAAAAAATAAAATCAGTTTTATTATATAATTTGGACACGAGCTGTCGATTGCGCCCATTATTTTTTCGCTAAATTTAGTGCATATATGAGATCTCATCATAGTGGTCTCTTGAAACTCGGATATTCGCGTAAAGATACACGGTACGTGTATCTCGCTCCGCAGTAACCTTGGCGCGAGACACTACCGTGTCTCTTGATATTTAAACAAATACAAATTTGAATATTATGCCTTGAGCTTGAGTGAATACTATCTAAATGGAGCTCACAGCTGAAAAAAAAGCCTTTCGAAACTTAGCATACAATCACCGGTAATTATAAGCGGTCAAAAAAAAAAAAATGTAACTGATAAGTTTCGAACGTGTGACTCAGAAACTTCAACGCAAATAGGTATACTATAAAGCCATGAGACTTACTAGAATTATTTCAAATATTTTATATAAGGATCTTGTGCATGCGAGTATATATATGAAATCATTTGTCAAAGATCGTTTGAATATTATTCAAATACAATTAAAAGATAGTATTTATGAAACTCGTTAGAAAAAAATCTTCATTTATTATATCCACTTCATATTGAAGCCTGCAAATCATTTTACGTTCAGATACAACTATAAGTGTCATTGTCCACATTAGAGAAAGGAGGAAAAAAGATACTTCATCGCTCTGTCATTGCAGATTATTCCAGCTCACACATACGTCGCGCGCGCTTGTCAAGCAAAATTGCTGTTTCTCTCCGTTATGTGCCGTGCGGCTCGAATCTGGCATAGCTAAGAGCCTCTGTTACGTCCTGGAGTGCGCGATTTCGTCGAGAGAGGCTTACCTTGTTGAGTTACGTTGTTCGTGGTCGGGCGCCTCTGCTCCAGATTGGTTGAGAGTATGGAGGGTAGAGGTAAGGAGAACTGTCTCTATGTATGAAAAAGTGTCCGTTAAAATGTGCTAAAGAAGGGTGGCGCTACAGTCGCTACCAGGTGATATTTGAAAAGAGCGCTAAAAGTTATTAGAAAAGGAAAGAGAAATAAACAAGGACAGAATAACTTCCACTGAATTATGGCGCACTTTTCAAAATAAGAATAAAATAAAAACAGATACATGATCGATTATTTGCTTAGCAATTTTGAACGTCTGATTAATTTTTATAATATTAAAATAATAAATAAAATGGGGAATTAGCATGTACAAAATTACAGAACAAAAATTTTTCGAAAGAAGAATAATAAAAATCAATTTCGCAACTGTCAGTTTTTTCATTAAAAAATTAATTCATATGAATTATAAGAAATATTAAATAGTTCAGGTTTGAAAACATTTTTATTCGCAGAAAAAATATAAACGTATGTTAATTTATGAACAATAAAATATATTATTTAGTATAAATATTTGAATCAACAAATATACTATTGGAAATGTTTGAAAATGTAAATCTTTTATTTAAGAAAATAATTTGGCATTTTTCCTATTTATTTTGGTCCTTATTTTAGCTTCTTCATAGCGCTTATTTTCTGATTTTGCCAGAAAATGAGCGCGCATAACTGCATACATATCAATAATTTTTTTAGTCAATGCATTTTCATGTTCAAAGCACCCAACTTTCAATAACACTTCTTTTTTAAGCTCTACTGATATCTCCGAAATTGTTTCTAAATTAGTGAGATTTCTACTGATAGCTCTAAGTACACACTTTTCTAATTGCTTAGTTAGACTAAACAATTCGTTACTTGCAAAAAGTAATCCTCCATATAAATCCATTTTACAAATAACGTCGTTTCTCTGTAACTCTTTACCAGCTTCCGCACTCATTTGTATACACTGTAAACAATTCTCACACTTCACATTTTTCTTCAATTTACGAACAATATAACCAGCAATGTAAGATTGAACGGCATCACTGGTTACAGCCTCGTTGTTATCATGGTCTGCATCGGTGGAAGAGCCTGCAAGTATTGGCTCAGTTCTTTCTAACATATCATCGATACTTTGAAGCCATGAATCCTTACTGCCCTTATTCGAAGAAGTTAAAACTTCCTTAGCTTCTATAAGGCTTCTTAGGAGATTCGTGCCGGAAACATTACACCCTCTTGGTGGACGTATTAGAGAAAAAGAAGATGCCAAGCGATACACTTGGGCAAACATTTTTGGATCGGGATGATCATTTCCTCCACACGAATATCTCATGACAGAAAAAAATCTCTAAAATTGAAAATACATAAATAATAAACAAGTTATTAATTTTGTACGTTATTTATTTCATAAAAATACTAAAAAATTTACAATATTACAAAATTGATGACACAGTTGATACTATATATATGATTAACCTTCATGGTAGTGCAGGTTATCATTCCTCGAAGTTTAAACATAAGTAATATTAATGTTCTATTATAAGTAATTAAAAAATTAATATTTTTATTCTTTAACACATAAAAGGTGCCGCAAATATAGCGCACTACAAGTGCTTCACAAATGACATAATGCAAAAGATATGAATTATGATGTATAACTAACTGTTATCCATCAGCGGCTTTTTATAACAAAGAATAATAATAAATTCATCGCAAGTTCGAGGACAAATCTTTGTAAGATTTCGAGTTAATATTAAAAACTAATTAATATTTAATTTGAAAATGTCCAATACTATTTACTTCGAAATCTGTTCAAAGTGAAAAACGCTAATACCGCAGAATAATATTATACTATAAATATTCATTAATATTAGTTTATCAACGTCCTATTAACATTGAAAATTATAAAACGATAACTTATTATTATATCAACTCCTGATTTTTGACTACTACATCTATGCAATCATAATAAATTAATTCTATTATTATTTCACTAACGTAAAAATAACAATATACAAAATTATAATCCTGCTCTACTTTGTTGTGATTAGAATGAGAAAAGTTTCTTTATTCATTAAGAAAATCTTTTCTTCTCGGAATGGAAAAAATATACAAATTTTATAGACAAATTTTCGATGATTACTACTTCAGCAAAAATGTATATGTACAATTCTTATATACAAATCAAAACTATTTTTGCTGAAATATTATTGAGATTTTAATGCTCAAATTCGTTGAAAAATGCTTTAAAAATATCGAATACATAATGTTAATTTCTTTCGAATTTTTGTTACAATTATTCATATCTCAAAATCCCTCGTAAGAATCGATTTCTTATTCAATACGCAGCCGTTGAAAGAGCACAAATACGAGAAGTATCCTGTTGAACAAACAAATAATGTGATTATATTTTAATACCATAATTAGTAACCATAATCACAATACCAACATTGTTAAAAATCTTGGAAACAGTTTGCACACAATAGTCACAGAAAACTGAAAGTTTGATCGAATTTAATTTTTAATTTGTTACTTATTATTTAACTGCAAGCACCCCTTAGCTATAAATTATAACCTTTTCATGTCGTACTTCGTAAAATTTTTATAGCATTATAACACCTTACATTAAATATATATTTATATTGCAAAACATTCACATACAATGATAAAATGTTTTCAATATTAAATCCAAACAGTTTGATTAATAGTAAAAATTCATGCTGATACAAAAATAGTTATTTAAAAAACATACCGTTCTTTGTAAACGTTTGCATTTGTTTATCACATTTGAAATACGTTGTTTTTGAGCTGTTACTCTTTCTAAATTAATGGAAGTTGAATCACGGTTCTGTAAGCGAATTCTTAAAATTCGACAACATTTACATCTTGGATTGGGCTGATTTCTTTTGTAAGTATCTTCACCAATAATGACACCTTTACAAATTCTCGAATACCTGAAAATTTAATTAATTGTTAAAATTCAAGTCGTATTCAACCCTTCTTTGTAGTTCATTAATTTATGCATGTAAAAAATGAATCATTCTTACCTATTACTGTCAAATTGAGTGCCCACGCACAATGGCCATCTCTCTACAGATTTTAAGTAATCGTAAATACCACGAAACGAATCAATTTTCTCGTTCAGTAACAATTCTTCATTATTAGAAAAAATAACCTGCAATTTTATATGAATTAATTATTGTTACTAAAAAAAAATCGGATAAATTTACTCGGACATTGATTAGTCCTTACAGTAATTGACATATTCTTACTTAATCGTAAATGGTTTACGATTTTCAGGGTTGTTTCATTCACCCGCATGAATATAAGTCCATTTAGTTTATCTAGATATAACTAAGATGGCGGTAATGAAAATTTTTTTATATTATCCCTTAAATCTTCGAATTGTATCCTTGCTTCGGTATCCTGCTGACTTTCGATATAATCGTATACATGTTGACTTAACGGTAATTCTTCTAAGTCTTCTTCAGTTGGAATATTCGCATCCATCAAATTATTAGATAGTTCTTGATTTACTAGAATTTTTTGTTGCTCGATTTGATGTTCATCAACTTGACAATGCTGTTCGTCTTCAGAGTGATTGAAATCTATCGAGACAAACTGATGCTCGAGTGTTGGTAAAGCTTCATCTTTGAGTTGTTTTTTCCCTTTAGGAAAAATCTTGAGTTCACCTTTTATAACAAACTTATCGTACATTTTTATGTCCTCCTCTTTAAAATGAAGATGGCAAATATAATCTGATGCTTTCAAATTAATGCCCAAGGAAATTTCCCAATTTTCCAATCTCGCCGGTGTCTGTTAATTTAATTAAACAAATCATTTTTAAATGTTGATTGACTACAAAAATTGAAAAAATAAAAAATTGTTCATAAAGTAAGTAATTCAGAAAAAATTAATGTACATACTGTTGGCTGAAAATAAGACGGAGGCTGAGACGAATCGTCTTTTTTAGTTTTCAATTTACGCCCACTTGGACAACTTTTCACCGCGCAAATTCTGCCCATTATTGTTGAAATGTTTTAAAAAGTTTTATCACAATAAACACTAAAAAATCACTAAATGTTTGATTCAAAGTTCACAAAATTTGTTTCACTCTCTACGTTTTCTCACAGCAATAATTTTAGGTTATGTTTACAAAATAATTTTGGACTACGTAAATTGTTGAGGCATAGTATACTTGACTGTTACTAACTACTCTAGTAACTAAAAATATTAAATTTTCTAACTCGGCAAACTTCAATCCATTAACAACTGCTACATTCATACCACACCAATTGCCTACGCTAGCGCCATTTTGGAGGGTTTTTGGACTATTATTTACTGCTTGTAGCTGGACACTTTTTCAGCTTTCCTCCCATATGAGACAGTTCTCCTTAGTAAGGAGTCCTTACCTCTACCCTCCATACTCCATACATGTATAACGCGCATGCGATATCCGGGGTTCCATCGGGCGTTGTTGGTTACTGGGCCGAGCTCTAGGCATAATGCTAGAGACATCTGTTGGGAGAAAAAAAAATACAAATCATGGCAAAATGACACAAATTCGCCAGCACAAATAACGGCTTATTTTTAGAGAATTGTGCAATAATTTTATGATTTTCAGATTCAGGATCGAAAATACTATGGCGCTATGCTTTTAGAATTTGCATAAAACCCCAGTATTCTCTTTAATTTGCTTTTTTCCATGGAATTGCCGCCCGCGAGATTCAAATGGTGAATTTTCCTAATTACTTACGTCAATACAATGCTTATGATCGATTAAATCAAAATTTGGGAAGCATAGCGCCTTGTAGAACTTTTTTATCTTTAATTTCAATAGAAAAATCATGAAATTAATACTCTGATGTGTAGCCGTTATTTGCGTGAGAAATTTCAATGGAAAACATCGAAAAAGCGCCCCCTATAATTCAGTTCTACCAGCCCTTTAAACACTGCCTAGCATCGAAGTTGTTCAGTTATTGAACGATTGGGGTCATTGCTGTACATCTAATTGCACCTAATCATCATGTTAGAATTGGCAACTGGCAATAGCTAAATGCCACGACATGAATTACGATGAAAATGTATAAACGTATAAGTCAGAAGTTTTGATCTTGAATTATAATACCAATTAAAATCTATAGCAGTTTTATAATCATACAGAAAATATACAATATTGATGCAAGAATTATTTTTATGTAATTAAAAATATAATTATATTTCCTTATCTTCATAATTATCGATTATAACATGGGAAATGCTGATACTAAACTTAATTTTCGTAAAGCTGTTGTACAATTGACATCAAAAAAACAAGTAAGATTTTTTCATGTTGCGTTATAAAAATATTGTAAATGAATAAAATTATTTTTTTATATCTATATTCATAGCATGTTGATGCCAGTGATGAAAATTTTTGGAATCAATTTTGGTCAGAGAATGTTTCAAATGTTCAAGATATATTCACACTCATTCCAGCATCGGAAATTCGTATATTGCGTGACGGAGCAGCATCTAATTTAGCAACATTATGTTATAAAGCAGTTGAAAAACTTGTGAAAGCTGTGGACAATAGTTGCAGAACCCAAGGGGAGCATATGATAGTGTTAAATTGTTGTCGTTTATTAACAAGACTTCTACCATATATATTTGAGGATTCAAACTGGAAAGGGTTTTTCTGGTCGAGTTTACCAGGAAAAGGCGAGAATGATGAGAGTGTGCCATTAGCTCATTCACTTTTGAATGCTATTTGTGATCTTCTATTTTGTCCAGATTTTACAGTAGTATCAGGCCGGAAATTCGGCCCAGATAAAGCTGATGAATTACAATCAATTGACAGTTGTGAATATATTTGGGAGGCTGGAGTGGGTTTTGCACATTCACCACCGCGTCATCCAGCACTTGATTCAAATCGTACTGAGCTATTGAAATTACTTTTGACATGCTTCAGTGAAACAATGTATAATCCGCCGAGTGACTTGTCAATTACACCAAATAAATGGATCCAACATTTAACAAGCGCTGAAAATCGTCATGCACTACCAATGTTCACATCATTATTGAATACAGTTTGTGCTTATAATCCAGTTGGTTTTGGTGTACCATACAATCACTTACTATTTACTGATTCATTAGAGCCATTAGTTGATGTTGCATTACAAATATTAATTGTTACATTGGATCATGATACTAACGGTGGTGCTGCAACTGCTGAAGAATCAAGCATAATTGGAGATAATTTATTTATCAATTACTTGAGTCGGATCCACAGAGATGAAGGTAATGAAAAGTATCTCTATGAAAAGTAATCACTAAAAACTACTAACAAGGAAACCTTCCGAGGTATCCCCCTCTGATTTTGTTGCGATTGTCATATGTTAATCTGCATCCAAAATGATGAGATACGTATTTTTTTTTGTGCAGAAAAACATTTTTAAGGGATGAAAAGGACTGCCGATGTTGATATCTCATAAAGGTGGTTTTCAGGTTTCACATATTTTTAATTGATATTTTCAAAAACGCCCAAATGGATAAAAATCTACATGAAAAACGATGAAAAATACTTGTAGTGTTACATTTAAAAAACAAAAAAAAAATAATTCCGAACCGTTGAAAAAAACAAAACAATCCATAACAAAAAATCTATTAGTTATTTTTTTATGGGCCTAATTTTAATTAAAAGAGCGTAAAAAAATACCATATACATGTCTATTTGCATTATACGCAATTCATATTTATATAATAAATTGATTGAAAATTATTTATATCTTCAGTGAGGAAAGGATGTGACATTTGACTGATAATTCATATATGATAAATTTTGAAATGAAAATTTTTTATTAACTTTTTAATTATCGTTGAAATACTATAAACAAGTGAATTATTCATTATATGTGTTACATTTATGATAATCATCAGAAAAATGTTTGAGGCATAATGATTTTTTGCATCATGAACAACGAATAATAGCAATATTTTCACATTCTGGAATATCGTAGTGAGACTTACAATCATCCCCAAATACAAAATTTTACATGATTTTCAGATGTGTCTGGTTGAACCACTGTATAACCAATTTTAAACTAAGAATATCGAAAAAAATTAACATATCGTGGAGATAAAAGTTGATTGTGAGTGAGTGATTGTAATTTGATAATATTATTTCTCAAGTGTCAATTTATATTATCACCATGTATTATAACACTGTCCGAGAAATGTTTTACGAAATTTTTCCACACTCTGAATACAGACACATTTAAGAGATGAATACTTCCAGTGCTTTCTTTAGTTAACATCATTACTTCTACTTATTTGTCCCAAGGATTGACAGACTTCGCAGAGTCAAGACAGTGCCCAGTCCATGAACCAATCAATAACAAACTTTTTGAATTGACTTTTGGGAAAAATACATTTTTTAACCAAATTTTGAAATGATCTGAAAATGATAGCCATATTAACACAAACAATATAGAATATTATATTTAGCATGATGATTATACCTGAGGTAAGTTTTTCAGGTTTTGATACTTCTATGTATACATCATCTAGCTTAAATAATATCAACTTCCGTTTGCAAAAACTAACATATATTTGAGGATTGAAATTTTTTTTTTTTAAATGCAAAAACATATATTTAGTAATTTTTTACGATCTTTCAATTCGAATTGGTCACATTATAAGAAAAAACGATATATTTTTTGTTATGAATTTTTTTTTTATTTTCAACGGTCAGAAATTACTTTTTTTGTTTTTTAAATGTAACAATAAAGGCATTTTTCATCGTTTTCCATGTAGATTTTTATCCATTTGGTCGTTTTTGAGAATATCAGTTGAAAATATGTAAAACCTGAAAACCATACTTATGGGATATCAACTTCGGCAGTCCTTTTCACCCCTTAAGATTGTTTTTCCGCACAAAAAATCGGAGGGCGATAACTCGGAAGGTTTCCTTGTAAGAAAAGTTATACTAGAAAGTATTGAAATTTACAAATGATAAATTGAAGCTTCAGTAGTATCCAATTTTTTTTACATTTTCATACTCTGTGTTTCATTTCTAAAGTTTATAATTATGAATTATGAACATATCATCATTTGATGCATTCAGGCTCATAGTGTGACAAGTACTGCGAATCTTTTACATGTATAAATTAATTTACATTTCCATTACTAAAACTATGAATTAGAATTATAAATGAAGAAAATACTTTGAATCAGTAATTTAGTACTGAAATCTCAATATTGAATTCTTGTAATTGAAGTATCACACTAATTTTAATACTGAACTTTATAATTTATTCCAATATTTCAATATTTGATACAGTTGAGTTTCCAATGTTGCAAATATTGCAAAATACTTACATTCAGTACTTTATCAGTATTTACACTATTCAAAGTATGTTTTAAAATATTTAAAATAATAAAAATATTTAGAACGAGAAAATTAATACTAGAGTCTAAGTTCGTTTTGTGATTTTTTATCGTAAAGGTGGAATGAACAGGAAAAACTTTATTTCATTTTTCCGCCCTTGGTAGCTACTGAAAAGATCTATCAAATATCACATTTTTAGTTTGAATCTAATTATTTATCATATTCTTTGGATTTTCATTCCATAAACGCGTTCAAAATTACATAATTTCTTTAGTAATAAATGTAAATATTTCAGTCGTGTTAAAAAAATGGTATTAAGAGTAACTTTTCCGAAGCGTAAATGAATGTTTATATTAAAAAAATTAAAAATTTTGTTTTTCGTCCTTATTGATACAATTATTCATTTTCAGAACAAAATTGACATTTTTTCATATTTTTAAATGATTTGTTTTCCAGATTTTCATTTTGTCCTCAAAGGTATCACAAGATTATTAAATAATCCACTTACACAAACGTATCTGCCTAATTCAACAAAAAAAGTACATTTCCATCAAGAATTATTAGTATTTTTTTGGAAACTGTGTGATTATAATAAAAAATTTTTATATTATGTACTTAAAAGTTCAGACGTACTTGAAGTTCTTGTTCCTATTTTATATCATCTGAATGATTCTCGAGCTGATCAATGTATGTAAACTAATACAAATATTTGTACTTCATCATTGAATTGAATTGTACTACTTTCATATTCCAGCACGAGTTGGACTCATGCATATCGGTGTATTTATTTTACTTCTTCTGAGCGGTGAACGAAATTTCGGTGTAAGACTTAACAAACCGTATACAGCCACTGTTCCTATGGATATACCAGTGTTCACTGGGACTCATGCTGACTTACTCGTAACAGTATTTCATAAAATCATAACAACGGGGCATCAAAGATTACAACCATTGTTTGATTGTCTTCTGACAATCTTGGTAAATGTATCGCCATACTTGAAAACATTATCAATGGTAGCAAGCACAAAGCTTCTACATTTACTTGAGGCATTCAGTACACCATGGTTTTTATTTTCTGCTCCTACCAATCATCATTTAGTATTTTTTCTTCTTGAAATATTTAACAATATCATACAATATCAATTTGATGGTAATAGTAATTTAGTTTATACAATTATTCGTAAACGGCAAGTATTTCATGCTTTAGCAAATTTACCGAGTGATTGTAACACAATTGCAAAATCACTTAGTAAACGTCAACGAAGGCAATTGCTATCAACGAATCCTTCAACGGAGAATGTTAGTGAGACAACTATGGAAGGATCACATCCAGCTCAACCGGCTGAACCTGGAACACTCAAAGCCACATTATTAGAAACTCCAGGAATTGAAAATATGACTGAAAAAGAATCGGCCCATCCTTTAAGTCCACCAGTCGATATGGACACTAATATGACTGTGGCTGATCATAATGGTAAACAGGATAATGACCGAGTAGACAATCAACAAATTGGTCAAAAATCAATTGTTCCCGTAAGCTTTTCAATATATGCAAACAGTATGATCATTTAGTTATTCATCGAAATATTTTCATTTGGCAGAAAGGAGGAATCAGAGTATCTGAAGAGCAGATTACTAATACGGATAATCAATGGGCTCCTTCAGGAGAATGGGTTTATCAATGGAAAGCCAAACTCCCATTGCAAACAATTATGAGATTATTGCAAGTTTTGGTGCCGCAAGTGGAAAAAATATGTATTGATAAGTAAGTTAAAGATTTTTAGTATGCGAATTGATATATATGAAATTAATACTATTTTTATTTCATTTTGTTTATTTTTTTTCGATACAGAGGTCTCACAGATGAGAGCGAGATTCTTAAATTTTTGCAACACGGTACTTTAGTTGGACTGTTACCAGTTCCACATCCGATACTTATTCGAAGATATCAAGCGAATGCTGGTACTACTGCATGGTTTCGAACATACATGTGGGGCATAATATATTTGAGAAATGTAGATCCACCGATTTGGTACGATACCGACGTAAAGTTATTCGAAATACAACGGGTATAATAGTGAAATATATATTTTTCGTTTGTCACACGGTTTTGTTGAGTCATCATCGCGCAAAAACTTCGCTTCAATTTAATTTCAGCTTGTTGAAACTCACTTTATATCTGAATTTTTAATCTCACATTTATCGTAATGTATTATATATTATGAGTTGAATTCATCTTTAATTTCTATTGCAATAAAAAAATTTGGTAATATACATAATTACATATATATACAGCGGATGAAAATGTAAAGCTGTGTCCACGTTATACCGAACGATAAGGTCGATTCAAAAAGTTGAAAAAGTTGTGTTATCAATAATGTGCACACGTATCCACGCCACCTGTGAGGTAATGTACTTAGAGCGTTTTTTTTTTAACTTGGTTTCCCCATTAGGCTTATTCCATTATTCATTGTGGTCCTTTATAATTGAGAAATATTGTATTAAATAAAAAATGGTACTATTGAGAATGATGAATGCGGTTTAAATTGTGAGCGATTCGAGAAAATCATTTGTTACATTGAGAACTATGTATGCTTGTTGTTCTTTTTCTTCTTGCTGTGTAAATATAAATTGCTGTGAGAATAATGCATTAGGTGTCTCCTCGCTAATATCGTAAAAATCGTCTTCCAATGGTGATTGAACATTGCAGCACAATTAGTCCTGATAACTGGTACACGCTAACCGCAACAAGACAATCCACCTTTTTTGCAGCCGCATTTAGCATTAGAGCCCTTTTTGCAGTTACAAAAAATTGTATTGAGGAGTTTTTCCGGTGCAGGTGGGAGTAAAGTTTGAATTGGTTCCAGTATGTTGTCAATTAATTTCCAACTCCAGTCTTCTTGGTCCAATTTATTAACACTTGAAGATAATACACCCGAAATAGATGCTGATGAGCAGAAGTGGAGTTTGATAGAACCCCATTAGCCAAGTGCACGCATCGATCGTGCACCGTGCATGCACCTAGTGCATGTGAATCCCTGTATAGCCTTTAGTAGAGTGCACCAAATGCTATTGCGGGGAAGACAAGCTATAATTATTATTGCATTTGTTTTTTATTCTGAGTATTTTTTGCAAAATATAGGTAACGAAACTTATCTATGCAAGGTAACCCTGTTTTCAAAATATGAATAATTTTTTCGGTTGGAGTTCAAGCCGTAAAACCAAAAAATCGATATCTTCATTAACAACAATAGTTGTATTTTTCGAGTCAAATTGTAAGCGTAGTATTGAAATAACATATCAAGTAATCAAGTTATCTATCATTAATTAAAAATAATACCAATCATCATTATACTAATAAATTTTACTGAGTATAATTAAGTGAATAAATAGTAGTATTAAATTCAAATTTGGGCTGCATAAAACATTTATTTTCAACCCGCTAACAACCATCTTCTTAATTTCACTATACTAGTTTCTGAAAAGAATCTACTATTCCGAAAAACAATAAAATTTCTACAATACAACAAATCTAATAAATATATAGTAAAGTTGCACTCCCGAAAGAATGGAAGTTGGTACGAACTACCAACCTATGCTGAAAGTAGTGTTACCAACCATAGTGTCGGTAAAATACTGAACTTATAATTGCGTTATCGCCCGTGCGCGGCGTTCGCATATTTGAGGCTGGTGATCCCCACACTCATCGTCAATTATATAGTAGCTTTGTACACATTTTGTGACCTCTCTCAACCTGGCGACTGGAAGTTATTTTTTATTATTTTTTTATAAACAAATCGTTTGTCCGTCATTTGTTCTTATTTGTTCGTCAAAAACCATTATTTGTTCGATTATAGTTCATTTATAAAAAATTAAACAAAATTTTTTTTATAAGTTGGCGTAATGTGTCTCTAATTGAACTTTTTTTTTTTTTAATCGAAAGATTTTTTTTTTTGTTTATTTGTTCGATTAATTAAATTGTTTGTTCGAGTGTCATTTTATTTTTATTTATTTTTTTTCATAATTAATTTATATATTTTCAATAGTCACAGCGCATGCGTCAGTGTTACGTCCTGAGAACACACGGACTCGTGAGAGAGACTTACTTGGGCGAAATATTCTGCGTCCCGTGATAGGTGGATCTGCGCTTGATTGGTTGAGGGTCAATCACTGCGATGTTCCGGCGTTTTCTAACAGACTTACCGAATTTGAAATTGTTTATATCTGTTTTTCTTCGGAATAGTAAGTTCAATACCGAAATTAGTGGAACTGTGAGGATGTTAGGTTAACGGCCTTTCAAATGATTAACTTTATAACACAAATTTATTTTGAATCACTATTTATTTAATTAGTTACACAATGTTTAAACGTTGACACTATTGTTTTAATGTTTCATTTATGCTTATCATTAAATGTTATAAATGAGATTTTATTATTTGTTAACTCATCCTTATCATACGATTACAATTTTAATATTATATATATATAGAGAACTTCGACCGATTCGTTCCTGTGATTTTTTTGTTTGATAATTTGACCTTATTCCGTTATAATAACTTTAAGTATTTATATTTCTTTTACTTTCAAGAGAAAATCGTTCAAGTTCAGAATTGAATGATTTTTCTAGTTGTCTTGTTGGAGGGAGAAATTATAGTTTCTCACGATCTTAGCAAATTCGTTATTGCTTCTTTTTATTTAAACAATTCTCTCTCTTGTCTAATTTTTATTCTTTTTAATTCTATTGGGTTTAAGATGAGGTGGAGGGGTTTTCATTTTATATAAACTATTCTATGCATGGTCTGATAAATTTTTGTATACATATATTACAGTTGAATATTTATGCACGTGCATTATTTATGTTCATCGTATCGTCTTATACGCTGCATTATTTCTTTCTCTCATTTCTTTTTTTTATTTATTTCACAAGTGTTTTCCTTAGTTTTATTACTTTTCTTGATATTTGGTACCAAGTGTTCTCATGGGTAGTGTTCTTGTTAGTTTACATAAATTCTTTCCTGTGTGAGATGTATTATAAGAAAAGATATTCATTTAAATGTTTGACATTTATGTCTAACGTATGTACATTTATTTTTCTTGATTTCTATAATGGTGATAATGTAAATCAATTTATTCGTGTTCAAGATTTATTTTAATTCTAGTTTCAAGTGATAAACAAATAAATGAAACATTAAAACAATAGTGTCAACGTTTAAACATTGTGTAACTAATTAAATAAATAGTGATTCAAAATAAATTTGTGTTATAAAGTTTCATTTGAAAGGCCGTTAACCTAACATCCTCACAGTTCCACTAATTTCGGTATTGAACTTACTATTCCGAAGAAAAACAGATATAAACAATTTCAAATTCGGTAAGTCTGTTAGAAAACGCCGGAACATCGCAGTGATTGACCCTCAACCAATCAAGCGCAGATCCACCTATCACGGGACGCAGAATATTTCGCCCAAGTAAGTCTCTCTCACGAGTCCGTGTGTTCTCAGGACGTAACACTGACGCATGCGCTGTGACTATTGAAAATATATAAATTAATTATGAAAAAAAATAAATAAAAATAAAACGACACTCGAACAAACAATTTAATTAATCGAACAAATAAACAAAAAAAAAAATCTTTCGATTAAAAAAAAAAAAAGTTCAATTAGAGACACATTACGCCAACTTATAAAAAAAATTTTGTTTAATTTTTTATAAATGAACTATAATCGAACAAATAATGGTTTTTGACGAACAAATAAGAACAAATGACGGACAAACGATTTGTTTATAAAAAAATAATAAAAAATAACTTCCAGTCGCCAGGTTGATAGAGGTCATTTTGTGTGCAATTGGGATTTTACCTAGGGGCGGAGCCTAATATTCAATATGGAGGCTAAGATACAGTATCCATAGAAACGACTGCTGTTACAGCAGTGCTGTATCCAAGAAGACTAGAAACAGGAGGATTACGTCGGGTAGTGGGGGTAGGTGAATTAGTGAGGGCAATGAAGGCGGTGCTTGCCTTTGCTCTTGCGAGTCGGCTGCGCAGTTGGTCAAAAACTGGTTTACGGCGCATAAATGAATATTGAATAGGGGTTGGTGGTAGAAAGGGAAAAACAGATGTTAAATCCTTCAACGCAATTTAATTTAGAGGTTATGAAAGAGTATAAACTATAAGTGATCAACAAAAATAAAGTTAAACTGCTGAAAATATATTAAAAAGTAGTTAGAAACAATTATGAGTAAATTGGGAAATAAAAATAATCAAATGGAAAAGTAGATGAACTACAGATGGAAAGTGTTAGTTGTCAAGAAAAGTAAAGACAGTGACAGTTCTTGGAGTTTTTTTAATTTTCACTTAAAGGTATTTTGTATAATTTATTAAATAATATTATTAACATTTTTCGTTACTGTAATACTAAAAATGACTTATATTTTCTTTTAGGATTTCAAATTGAATTCATCAAAATGCAATCAACTTCTCAGCAGAATATGAAAATGTGTCAAAAAAATTCAGAATGTTTTTATGAACATATTAAAAAGAATATACATAATTTAAAATTACCCTCAAGGCAGTGGTCGCCCTTAGTTGATACTTGATAGAAATCGTAGCATAAAATTTGTAAGGATTGAACACGATTTAAGTTGTTACTTAGTAGTTCTTCTTGATTCTGAATTGAACGTCCGAGTGTATCATCAAAATACATTGGTAAAATGGATGGAATGGGACAAGCCAAGGACAGAAAGTGATATTGAAAAGATGTTGGAAATTGTTAATCTTTGCTTAGACAGCCCTTTGGCGAATTTTCAAGCAAATGATTACATTTCGTAAAGGTATTATTGTAAAAAATTAAGAAAAACATACTTATGTTGTTAATTTGTAACTTGAAAATCAATTTATTTTAATTTGTGTACATATTGAAAGTAATTTTATAAATTTTGGAATGGGTCTTCCCGCATTCATTTTATCATATAATATTGTATTATTTATATATGAACGATCAAATTAAATGTTAATAATTTCTATTCACAATTCTTGAAATCAGCGTTTTAACTTGCATATTAACGATCAAATAACATTTATTTTTAATCCATAAAATCAGCATGTATTAACTTTTAAGAACAGTGGAATAATAATTGACTGTTTAATGTGCGAGATGAATTCATGTTTAATATAATAATCCATAGAATCTAGTATATTGAAAAACTGCGAATAGAATACAGCTCAACAAGTGTACTCGAATAATTGTTTGGAAGAATTTTGTATGTAATTAAGAATACATTGTGTATATTTGTACACTTATGAGTATATATGAACAGAAATGTAAAGTATTCTGATTATAAATGATCGAATACTTGACATAATATAAGAATAAAAGGTAAAAAAAGTCATAACTCGTATTTGAATACTGAAAATTTTGTATTGCTGTATTTAATAAATAAATACTTTTAACACTAGACACGCAAATATTTTTTATTATGCAACTATTATATGTTCTTTCTCTAGAAATATATCTTTTACAAAAATAGAATATGGTAAACCTTGAAAAACAAATTGTAATTTTCAATTTTCTTAAAAATCACATGTTCCTCAAACCATTCTTTGGTTTGTTTCTAACAAGCTATAACTATCAGAAATGATAATACTGGAAGTTTTGTATCATCGAATGTCAGCAAAAAAAAATTATGTGCTTCAAAAGCTCTTGTTTCTCAAAACTCGAATGTTCCTCATTATTTCTTCAGTTTTCTTCCCTATTTTCTTTTATTTATTCCAATATTTTCTAACTGTTTCCCATTTTTCTTAACAGGAATTTCTTCTTTTCTTCCAACCAGTTTTGACAATTTACGATGCTTTTGTTCCACTTTTCTATCCTCATTATACACTTTATTATGCTGTTTGCATAAAATTTTCATTCTTACAACAGCATAATACTGTATAACAGTGTGAGTTAACGTTTTTGCGTGTTCTTCACATCCGACAAAGTTGATGGACTCAGCAAAAATATTTTGAATAATATGTTGGAAGGTATAGAAGTTCAACTGCTCTTCACCAATAGTTTGTAAAATTGCTTTTTCAAGCGTCGAAAGCAGATTGAACAAAGAATCGGAAGGATACTTCAAATATCCTTTGTTGAGATTATTGATATGTTGATCTCTGGGCAAATTACCTTCGTCCTTTGTTACTGATAAAATGCAATTCATACAGTTAGTCCAATTTTCTATTTTCCGTGCGATAAATCCAGAAAAATAAGCTTGCACAACTTCGTTAACTCCTTTAACGTTATAATCGTGAAAATGTCTAATACCATATTCTGAAGGGTTATTTTCACTTCGTTCTATAATTTTGTCGAGAGCTTCTTTCCATTCCTTTTTATTATCATTCATGTTTGTGTCTTTTGATGAAAACAAGGTCTCGAAAATCTCCACACACTTTCCACGTTTGATCCTTTTGGTGGCTTTACTAATGAGTAAAAGCTTAAAAGGCGATATACCTGAATGAATAGAAGTGGATCTGGTAAATCGTAAGAACCGCAACAACTTCGAATCATCCCAAACATTCCCTATAAGAAAAAATAAATAAAATAACTTTTAATATACCATATTTTTGAAGTGAAAACTTCTTTAGCGGCGTTGTGCACTTTTTTTTAGATGGGTAGAAAATGTTGAACTCGCGTCAGGGTCACGTGATGCTGATCGAAAATTCGTAAGATGTAGGGAGGGTAGACTGCCGGCGTAGGAGAGGAACCCCCTCTCTTTCTGCAGCGCGCCGAAAATGTATGCCTGCTGGCTGTTTCGTTTAAGCGGCACGGGGCGCTTGTGTGAGTGTGCGTACTGCGTGTGTGTTTGTACTACAGGCTGCTACGTGCAACACGGCAGTGATGTGGTGGGAGCATCTAGTGCGTGGCGCCTGCGCACTAAAAATTTATCGCTCACCATGCTGAATGTGATGGTTACTGTTGAATGCTGATCAGCTGATGGCTCGACCGTCTGTATAGTTGTAAAATTCTCATATATAAAGTGTTTAAAATATGGAACACATAAATGATAGTACTTCTATACTGATAAATAAAGCAATTCGTCTGAAATTATTCCCTAATCATTCCAAAATATTAAAAAATGTACAACGTTAATGTTCAAGTTTTCACTTCTGCCGGCACTCCCGGAGTGCCACAGATCATTTGTTTATTTTAATAGAAAATTCAATTTTGTAAACATCTTACCTCGAGAGCATCTTGATTTAATCGTGCCGTCATTAGAAATTTGAAGTCACATTTTTTTGTTAAAAATTTCATCACTTCAATAGTAGTTGTGAGAGTCACTTGAAAGACAACATAGGTATTATCTGACATGAACACAGATTTAGAAGCAGAAGCATGTTGTTTCCATGCTGACAAGTAATTCTTGAAATCTTTAATAATCTGCAACAATAAAATTAATATGTCAAATGTATTCTACTAGTCTATATAATTATATGACATATTATACAAACTTGTAAAAATTCACTGTCAGGTGTCAAAGCATTTTTGGAACATCTAGATGTCATGGCCAAAATGATGTCTCTTATTTTTTTTGAAATTGTGACTGTTGAATCGCAATCTTCTAATTCTTTATCAAAAGTTTGATAAATTTTCATTGCACTAATGACATTTTCAGAGAAAAGCTGAAAGAAGAATATGAACATGACATGATATTGTTATAGAAGCGAAATTATATTTTCATATTAAATTGAAAGTTAACTTACTTCAAAAGCCCTAATAACATTTCCTGCATTTGAGGCGGAAGATTTTTGACAATTTCTTCCAAAGAACTCATTGAAATTGCAGAGCAACGATCCATCAACCCATCAATTGTTCTCTTCATTATTTCAACTTAGAACAAAAATTTTATAATTTATTTTTTTACTCTTGAAAAGTATTGCCTAGTTACTCTCTGAAAAATAGATACTTTTATTCTCACCTTTTTAATCGCTCGATTATATTTTCATTGAATGTTTCTCCTGTTTTTTTTTTTAAATTTTGCTTTCGATTCAATAAAAATCTTTCTCTACGACGCTCATTTTTTGTCTGACGTCTATGGTCAATTTGGCAATTTTTGCACCTGTCGCTTTTTGACTTCGGTTTTAAAAAAAAAAACCATTTTTACATGCTCCTCGAAAAGCTGCTTCACAGATTTGAAGAGCAACAATTTTTAGCATTGCTTCTCGCAAATCTTCAAGGCATGTGATTTTCTCAACAAAGGGTATTTTTGCAATAACTTGGTGAGCTCTTATCTGAAATTACACAAGTAAAATATCATATTTTAATTAGAATAATAGATAACAAAATGCGTTTAAATCAACTCACTTCAACAGACATGTCCTTTTTTATTAAAATAGTGCGAGTAATACTGATTTCAATATCTCTCATGTAGAAAAATGAAAGACCATCTGTTGTATCATTAACTGCCCAAGAAGCAGAAAGTTTGCCTGGGTCTTGAGAATGCCAATCGTTCAAAAGATCTTGTAAAGAGTAATTTTTTATAACTGTTGGAGGCATTTCTTCGACACTTTTTTCACAATTTCGGTCATTATTGGGAGAACAGAAAACATTTTCTACAGGGATCGCATCTCCTAAGGGTACAGTCTGATTAACTACCTGATTGCTATCTTGTAATATCAGCGGAGACAATTTTCTCTTACGAGATGATTGATTAGCAGAAGCAGAAACATTCATGTCATTGCTACTTCTCTCGCTTAGAACTTGAGAAGCATCTATGGAATCAACCTGTTAACAATTTTTAATATAAATTGTAATCACACAAACACTGACAATATTTTATTTACTATTTACTATAATATTTAACTATGTATTAATCATAAATTTACTCAAATTTAAACTGTATCTACATATCTACATATATACGTGCATATTTTTTTAATATTTGCTATACATGTAAAAAAAAATTCTTTCATACCTTAAAAATGGATGGAACACTTTCTTTTTTCAGTGCCATTCGTTTCCGTGGCACATCTATTTCTTGGCCATCTTTTAATATTTTAGTTGATTCCGTAAGGAAACAATTTACAGCAGAATGATGACTGCAAATATAAATATTTTTCCGCACACTTCTTCCTTCCTTGAGGCTATTGCCAATAGCTGCAAGCCAATTCTGTTTGCGTTCCTGTAGCATTATTAATAAATAAACCTTGAAATAAACATATAGAGACAATATTGTACATATATAACTATTCCATTCAAACCATATATAGATATACTATTTTTGCCATTATAAAAAATATATAATTTGAAAATAAATTTACCTCATCATTTGGCAGCTTGAAAAGTTGTTTAACATTTCCTTTTCCACTATCACTCCCACTTGAGCAATTTATTATGCAGCATATGGCAGGCATTTTGCATAAATCACAATGAAATCTTTTTCACTCTAAAGCACTTTCATAAAAATCAAAAAAACAAACATTCACTTGCATTTGTTTTCTGGAAATTGAAACACGTGAAAATCATGTGAAAACAAGCAACGAAAACACAATGTCTTATATGTGTGAGTGTGTAAGCTATGAAAATCCTTAGGATGTATGAGTGTGCGCAGTAAGCCATTTTTCGACTTACTGCGCCGCCGACTCGCAAGGCACGCCTTCATTGCCCTCAGATTTTGCGCCACCGCTCTCTGTAGGAATAAACCGAAGTTCCCTCTCCTGTTTCTAGTCTTCTTGGCTATATCACATCACTGATCCAAATGATCCAATATACCCATGCAAGGTTTCGTTGTTTTTTCATTAAAATGTCCATTTCTGAGCAAGAAATTTGTCATTAGGGTGAAACAAATCCTAGCAAACGTAATTAAATGGAAGGTAAAAAAATCGCGAGTGCCGGACATATAGTGAAATGTGGGAAACTGAGCGAAACAAATAATAATGATGAGGTTAGGTTTGTTGCATTTTGCATGCAAACATCAAATCTGAAGAATAAACCCCATGAGATTAATTGTTCAGTATCATGTGATGAGAAAATATTATCAATGATGTGTACTTGCAAAGCCGGTCTTGGGGAAAAATGCAAGCATATTTTTGGAACGCTTTTTTATTGCACATTGTAAGTAGTGTAATGATCATTCTGAAAGCAGTTGACATCTGTCATTTTTACATCTATGACTGTTAACTTACTTTTAATTGATGTAAAATTGTAAAATAATTCCGCAAGATTGATTTGAATACACTGCCAATGTTGTCATGTACTGACGTAAAATGCAGCTGGAAAGATGATCATAAGAGAGTATTGGAAACATACATACCACGACCATTAAAAGAGCATAGTTGTTTTTGTAAAAAAAAGGAAATGGAATATATGGCAATACCAGCACACAAATTGAAAATGCAGAAAATTTTAAAAAACAAATGATATATTTTGCTTAAATTAAATAAATGTCATGACAATTTTATCTCTCAAACTCATTCTTACTTATGTAAAGTACCGATGTCAAATTCTCTATGCATCTCAAAATTTCAAAATTCTCAATACCGGTCATCGTGCTTAGTTGTGCATCGTTTTTTATAAAATCAGTAAATTTCATCACTAAGTCACCACTTTGCACTTGTACTCCAACGTCTCGTGAATCATTTTCAATCGTTGCTTACATTTCGACGTCCCGTGAATCATTTTCAATCGTTGCTTGCATTTCGACGTCTTCAGTCATGGCAACTTTTGGAAGAATATTTGCAGCGTTACCTTCAATCACCATCTGCACCATTTCAACATGTTCTCCTGCTTCACTTGATGACTGGATTTCTATCGGATCTGGAACGTTATTCTCATTACTCTGTTTAGTCTCCGCATTAATAGTTCCCATTTCCGCCCTGGCATGTCGTTTTTCATTTATTTCATATCTCTCCTTATTGATGATAGGAAGATGTAACGATGGAATCGCATTATATTTTAGTCTTCTTCGCTGATTTCGAACACCTGAAATACACAAACAATATTTACTCCCATGATTTATAATAAACATTACATGCAAACATGCTTTCAAGTAAGCATAACTTCAAACATATGTACCATTTCCACAATAGTCAGCTGCTGTAAGATGTTGTGAACATATTCTATCATTGGGACCAGGGTTCGGAATATTCGTTACTTTTTTCCACTGAGAATACAAGTCAACTTTTTCAACATCACCAAAGTAATTTGTCACATTCACATTGTATTTATCACTCGAAGGGAAGCGGTGATAACTTAAATCGACATTTACACTTGCTTTACTCTTACAATCAGGAACTGCGCAGTATAATCTCGTTTTATTCATTTTCCTATAATATTTGGAAATACCAAAGTCGTAAATATAACCGTGTTACCAGTAACGTGTTCTTTATGAGACTGTATCTTAAGTATAGTTCGCGCGAAAATCCGCTAGTGTCACATGACCAAAGTAGAATCCCAATAGCTACAGTCGATGCAATTGGTTTGGTAGCTAAAATATGATATATATACGTTTTTGACTCGATTGTGTCGAGTTTGTTCGCGATTTCTCAGGTTCGCTCGGCTTTACCGCACAGTACAAATCTACGTCAGGTGAAGATGCATAAACTGATTAATTTCATTCGTGATTTGAATCATGGACTGAAGCCATTCTATTTATTTAATTTTTATCAATTCATATCGAGAATATGGATGTACACAATTTTCTACAACGCACCCGCAACTCCGACGAAAATAGATGAACCTCGATGAAAGGATTCGTTCGCATTTGTTCGTGCAATGTGGACGGCGAGGCGAATTTCACGGCAAACGCCAAAAATTTTCGAGCGAATTTGTTCCACCAAAAATTCTTGCACACTTGTGAATCGTGCTGGAAACAACTGGACATTGCGCTCTTGAATGCCTCGAAGGTTTTAAAAAAAAAAAAAAATGTGAAAATTATTTTGAAATTTTTTCGATATTTTTTTGTTTTCACGTCGATCGTTGTTTTTCCATTCTGCAAAACATCGGTTGTTAGGAAAAAGTGTTCAAGTGCGAAAATCGTGACCCTTCAATTTTTTCAGAAGTTTTATTGTTTGAAACAGAGAAACGGTTGGCACGATCAAAATAAAAAATTACAGGGGTTTTCTGGGCATATATCGAGCCCAATAAGTTACTCTCAACATTATTCATTTCATGGACATTTCCCATTCATCCGTCAATTTTCTAAAAAACCATAATTTACCCCTTTTTTTTTCAAATTAATATTAAGGATGAAAAAAAATTTTTTCCCTTAAAATTGTAGCAATATCTTATAGGAAATCAATTCTAGTTTCCAAAACTGCCCTTTAATTCTCTGTAGATTCATTTTTCGCTGAGATATCGATGATTGAAGACAGAAGGATCCTTTTCCGTTAAAAGTCTCATAGTTCAGTGAAAAATGGTCATATCGAGGTTTTAAAAAAACGAAATTGAAGCTGAATGAACAAGCTATACAACACAGTTGATTGTTCAGCTAATAAAAATTTTCATAAGTTCGTGGACTCGAAAAAAAAAGACAAAATTTGCAAATTTTTTTTTTCATGCTATTTCTTAGGATAACGTAATAACCGTAATTCCTCAAGTTTTTTCGCCACAAGGTCTGAAAACTAGAGACTCAGAGCTTCAAAATGCTTTTTTTTGGAAACTCGATACGACCATTTTTTACTGAGATAATTTTTGCCTGTCAAAAAGCACGCAAAAATTTCGGAAATTTTTTTGATTCTTCAATTTTTTGGTTTAGTGTATATTTTTATAAATGAAAAATATAGATAAGTTTCATTATCTTCAATGTTTTTCGAAATGTTATCCATCCAAATGTTTTTTCTTTATTGAAATTCGATTTATTACTAGATTTTCCGAGAAAATCATCTTATGACTCGTCTTTTGATACATGTTTTACATCGCTGTAACCATTCCGCTATATAGGCGCAATTTAAAACTATCGCGCGCTTAGCGACGTTGCCACATTTTCAAGAGCTCCATGTGAATTTTAAAAGAAGTCGTAATGTTCATAATTTCTTCTGCTTTTAAAGTACTCTTTTCTTCCTGTCAGTTTCTGGCTCCACAAGACTCTGTGTTGAAATAACAATTTTTAATCTTTAATATCAAAGAATCTAGACGGGTAAAAATTCTGGGAAAAAATCGTAAGTGTTAAAACGTCATCATAAAGTGTTTGGCCAAATTTCATTTACTTTGGTGCATTTCAAAATCTGTGGTGATCTACCTTAAAACAGAATACAGAAAAAACAAATGAATAATAAAGAGCAATTCGCATGCTCTGATTGGTCGATTTCTTCACTTTCCTCTGACGGGATCCAGAAAGCCCACATTACGAGTGAGACTCAGTCCAGTGACTGAACTCCACGCAACACTGATTACGACTATAAATGACACAAGAAGTATTCATTTTTGTGCACGTATTGACAAAATATAAATTTATCAATTATGGACATCAGATTCATATATCACTTGAATCACTCAACGTTTATATCCACATATCTGCAATGAAGAATTCTTTTTTGTTGCACATTCAAAAAGTTTCCGAATGTAATACCTTATTCAGTAAAAATAATTCATGGTTATAGTAATAATAGAAACTGTGTAACAATAAAATGAATTCAATATTGAATTGATGATGTTCGATATACATTTGGACACTGTGTGCATAATTATTGCATTTCAATAAAAAAAGATATTCTTCAACTGTTTATCACACAATCGTATAACTTCATCTGAAATAATATGAAAAGTAATTAATATGCTTTAATTAAATTGCAAATTAATTTATGAAATATTTACCATCAATTTCAATAATGTTTGCATTCTTTTGTTGTATAATTACAAAAAATTCACGTAAATTAGATAATTTTTCAACTATCCAATATTCACTCATGGTTTTTATGACGATCTCACCCTCCTCTTTGAGAATATTTGTATCCGTGTTGATGTCAGTAATTATTCGTAATATTTCTGGTGTTGTTAAAATACTAGAATGTCTATTATCCAGGTGTATAGTACTTTTATATGCCAAATTAAGTTTGTTAAAGTAGAGATATTTTGGGACAGATTCTGGTACATCGACCACATTTTTAGAACATTGATCAGCAACTAGGCTTATTAATGTTATTAATTGAGGTCCCAAAAATGCATCGAGACTTTTTAAATAATCAATAAGAAGGCTGGTACCTTGTGAAATATCAGAAAATTCACAAATTAAATTTATTAACATTGCTATTATCTGGTAAAACCACGCTTTTCATGACAACATACTTACTGTCTATAAAGAGACATATTGTAGCGCTGAGAGCATTATAAACTACTAGATATAATGAAACGGGCTGTGTTGCATAATCAATATAAACCTTGGGGGATTTAATTGTCCCAATTGATTCACTTATGCTTGAAGCTCCCGTTACAAATCTAATATACATAGAAATACATCCATAATTAGTAAAATTTTTCTATATTTAATCTTGTGGCCGAAGTTTGATGAGATATGGACTATACTCACTTTCCATAGTGTGAACTAGTAAAAGGCGATGCGGAATTTCTGGGCACAGATCCACCGTGAAATTCATTTTGTAAATATTGTGGCAATAGTGTACTGACTAAATAATTATAAACTACTTGCATATCTCCGGGTTCCAAACCACTCCTAAATTATAATTGAATAGGAATATTGAATGAAATTATGATTTAATTTATATACATGAAAATACTCACCACACGAGCTGATCATTATAAAGAAATGCTGTATATTTAACTTGAGGAAAAGTAGCTTCTATGAGATTCATGAAAGATTGCACCTTAAGAAAAGTTATTTTATCTAGTGGTAAAAATTGCAATCCTTGAAAAATGTCCAGGACATCGCGATGGTCCAATTTAAGAGTAAGAAGGTACTGTAAAAAATCGAAATTTACTTTTTTCCAGTATTATCATTAGTTTCATTTACTTATTTGTCGGCCCATACCTCACAATAAAAATAATCAAGCTTGTGTTTCAATAGTGTAACAGATCCCACGTTTACTTCATTCAGTATTGTTTCGAATGAGCCCATAAATAATCTGAATCTTGTATAAGCTTGTTTTACAATAGCTTGACAAACAGTACTCGATACTTCATCATTTTGATATTCCATGTACTCATTTCCATCCTTGATTTTTGTAGAGTATGGGATTCCGACGATCTGCAGCAAAATGTATTTTATCATACACCAATCAACTTCAATTAATTCAATTATTATCATTACCATAACTATCCAAAAATTTGGCTCAGGTTGATAATATATTTGTCTTGTTTTGTGAGTATGGCAATAGTCACAAGTTTTTCCGGGATTGAAAGACCTGAAATGAATAAATAAATTTCAACACAAATATTAATATTATCAAAAAACAATAGAGAAATTACTCGGTAAATTTTATGATAGCTTCGCTTAGTCCAACGTTTCTTATTTTTGTATCAATATCCGTTTTCTCTGGGTAATAATAGAGGATTTTCTTATCTTCCTGAAATGTTAGAAAAAAAGTATTGTGAATAGTCCATATCTCATCAATAACGAGCAATTATCAGATATTTTTATTTCCAAAAAATGACAATAGACAAAAATATGTATTTGAGCATTACCTCTCCTTCTTTATATGCAAATGTGCTATTAAAAATATAAAAGTGCTCAACTGTTATACTCGATTTTGACATTATGACGGAGAAATAACTTAGATGAGAATTATTCCTTGAGGTATCTTCTCGTCCAAAACAAGCAAAAAAGGATAGTGGTAGCGCGTTTTATAAGCTCTGACTATTGGGATTATCTCTAGAGTTTGATATATACGTTCACATTATGGGTAAATAATACAAAAAGTATCATTCATTTGAGTATTATTCCAACTTTCGATATTTCCGAAATTTTTTTTAAGTATTTGGTAAGATGTCGGTATTTGACATTTGATTAAAAATATTTAGCATCAACTGCTTCGGTAAGACAAATCACTGAATATGCTATTTACAGCATTTATCGAAAAACGGTATTGGCGATGAGCTTCGCCGCTATAGGCACCTAGCGGTAGAAAACGTGAGAGAGCCGGTGACCATAATAGTATTGGCCGTATATAGAAAAATATTGAAAATGAATGGAAATTAAATTATCGATCATAGAAGAATGATAATTGTTCCATAAAAATATAATTGAGTGGTTTAAGAAACATTTAAGTCAACATATACAGTAAGTAAGCTCAATTTTAATTGATATAAACAGCTTTTATTTATGCGTATTTGAGGTTATAAAATAAAAACCTTATTGAAATGGTGAGAATTTTTTACAGATTTAGATGCGAATTTTGGAATTATGGAAGTAGTTTAAGAAACGGGATTTGAAAAAGTATTGCATAGTATTGAATTTCAACCACAAACAGTTCAAAAAGGAAAACTTTTACATGAAGCTAATTACGTTATAAATGCAAAAGAATTTAGAATAAATGGTACAAGTTGCAGAATTAAAGCTCGAGTTATTAGGCGAACATCAGTAAATTCTACGCCATATACAACAAAGTTAATTATAAGTAATAAATAAACATAATTTGAGTAATATTGACAAATAAATTGAATTGCATTCATTAAAATTTCAGCTAGATTCCTCTCGAAATGTTACTAGTGTCTTTTGTACGTGTGTTTATAACAAGAATGGCAAATGTAAACACATAGCAGCTGTGATATATATATTATATTAATAATGAACAAAGCTTATCGAAAACTAATTTTGAGCAACAGTGGGGTGCTCCCTCGGTCACTCAAATGGCTAAAGAGATGTACTCTAAAGCCAAATATGTTTTGAAGATGTACCCACCTAACAAAAAACCAAACATTGAACCAATTAAAACAACCATAGACGAATTAATAGAGCCTTCACCTTATCGAACAATGCTTTTGGATGCTGCTAAAGGGAATATTTACTACTCTCCAAAAACTCAAATCGATTCAGTACAAAAACATCAAATGATTAAAAATGAAAAAATAGATTGTGAATTAATTATAGAAAATATTTTTCATTTTAAAGAAGATTATGATGTATATTGTAGTGGTAGTGTAGGTAGTAATTGTGGAGAATACTACGAAAAGAATATAATTTTAACAAAATGTGATATTTTGAAATTGTCAAGTGATACTTTTAAAACAAAGTAAATGTGATAAGTGGTACCAAGTTAGAAGTCTTAGATTATCTAGTAGTGAAAATATACATGCTATTAATAGCAGAAAAAGGAAAACGATAAAGTCATTAGTTGATGATATTTTATACCAAAAAATAATTGAATTTAAGTCAACGAAGTATGGTTTAAAAAATGATTATTTGAAAAACTAAATGCTACACTGTATCAAATTGGTCACCGTCTATCTCACTATACGACCGCCATGGGCGCTGCTTCACTTACCTTCTATCCCCTCCAACGACGAGCTCATCGCCAATTGGAACTGTGCAGATGAATGGATGGAGTTAGATAGAGTCCCTCTAGTCCATCCTACCTCCGAGTTCCCCCTCCAATGCTCTGTGCTGTGATGTCGGCTGGTTTTCCTCGATGATCCTCGGTGGTTGTCGATGAGAAGAGAGAGAAATATCGGTAGGAGATGAGAGTGGGAGTACATCCAGATGCATCTCTTCCATATTCTACTTAAAACGTTTTCATCCCAGAGACAATGTACCGAAAGTGACTAATCTTTTTATTATAGGAACGGGAAAGTCCACAGCAATATTTGAGTTTATTAGTTTATTATATATTTAATACCAAAAATACACATGGAAATTCGTTAGTAATTACAAATAAGTATGTTATTGTAAAAAGAATAAAATACGTGAAGGAAATAATAGAGAAGTACTATAATTAATGTTTATTGTCAATATACTGTAAATTGTCTCCGGGGAAATTTGATAGATTCCTATTTATTTCTCGAGTGACCATCAATAAATAATACTGCTAGTATTAAACTGTCGCGCTAAATAATTATTGGTACAGATGTGAATCCAAATTGCAAATATAATAAAACAATATATAATCTAACTATAAATTATTCTTTATCTTTATATTAGTTGTGCACATCTGCCTAGTAATAAAACATCTGCTGAGCACTCCGTTATATAAATCATTACTATTACTTTGTAATTATGCGAAGACTATTTGATTTGAGCTATATTTTTATATAATTTAATTCGCGCCACTAGTATCATAAATTCCTAGCACCAGAAGCGCGCAGTTCGCGAACATCGACATACATATATATTAGACTGGGCCAAAAAAATTCGATATTTTTTTTTTTGAAAGCTATATCGAGAATATTATTCAGAATGACAAAAAAGAAATTTCATGAAAATTTGAGCCCTTAATATTAATTTTTAGAGGTCTATCACTGCTATTTTTTATTTTTTTTCATAGTTTGATGTTTTATGTTAGAACTGTCAAAACATTGGAATAAAAAAATTCAATTTCATGTATTCTTATCTAAAATTGAATTCTCTACAAAAAAGGTTTAATTGAAAATTTTCGTCAGACAAGCCGTTTTCGAGTAATTGAGCTTAATAAATCGATGTGTTTTTTCGATTTGCCCTTTTTACTTTGGAATTTTGTAACTAATGAATCAATAAATATTTAAAGGAGCTGACATCAGATTCTTGAAGGAAATTTAATGTTCCACAAAAAAGGTCTCTTAATATTTTTGCCTAAATTTAATTTTTCAAAAGTTATTCACGATTGAAATCGAAGAAAAAATTTAAATTTCAAGTTTTCCATTCTTAACTCATTTTTTTTTCACAACCAATTAAAGACTACGTTCCACTAAGCGACCACAATGACCACGCTCACGATCGAAATTTTCTCCATTCCACTTGATTGCGAGCGTCTCAATCATGAACCAGAGTGGAACGGAGTTTGGGTCACTGCTACCTGGTAAGTGTGATTAAGTACTAAAACAATACCCCATTAGCCAATTGCGCGCACCGATCGTGCACCTAGTGCATTCTCATGTAAATCCCTGTATAGTCTTTAGTGGAGTGCACCGAGTGCTATTGGGGTAATTACGAATATTTTTTCATACAGATATTTATGGCTACTATAATCAGCTATATTTTTTCAACTTTGCAATTTTTTTTCATTAATCATTCATAATTCAAATTGAATTGAAGTATTTTTACCGCGTTTTTCATTTTTAAGACTGATCACAATCACTAGAGGCGCTGAAAATCGTATACTCTTTTTTAACATCACTCCTAATGGGAGCCTTCCCCTCTATCTTATACTCTTTGATCAATTTATGATGTGGACGAACTTTATTAAGTATGAGATACGGCAGAGATAGTGTCAGTGCGGATAGCGACATGTAATTAACAAGGAAGTTGCATTCAAAAAGTTATAATCAACAACGAATAGTATAACTGTATAACTCAACATCATCGATGGCATTTAGACCGTTAAGACAGGAATATTTCCAAATGCCCATTATTACACGGGCTTACACAACCGCATGTGTACTCACTACACTTGCTGTGGTTTGTAACCAACTTTTGTTTACTCTAGTCACTTAATTATATTTTTATTGAGTTATATTTTTTATGATATATTCGTTAGCAATTGGATCTTGTGTCACCATTTCAACTCTATTTCAACCCCATTTTGATAGTCCAACAGTATCAGGTATATTAGCAATTATATGAAATATTGAAAATTTCGCCGAATATTTGAATTTTATTTATCGTAAGATAATTATACTCATTCATGCAGTTATGGAGACTAATCACAACATTCCTGTATTTTGGCACAATTGGTTTTAATTTTTTTTTCAACATGATATTTACGTATCGATATTGTCGGATGCTCGAAGAAGGACCTTTTCGTGGAAAAACAGCCGACTTTGTTATGATGTTCATGTTTGGGGCTGTCTGTATGATAGTATCCTTTGATGAACAAACAGAATCTGTATTTTTTCAGATGTTTTAAACAGAATTAATAATTTCCCTAACATATAGACAGATATTTGCATTTTTTGTCAATTTATTGTTCTTAGGACATGCATTCACTCTAATGTTGGTGTATGTGTGGTCGAGACGAACGCCTTTTGTCAGAATGAATTTCTTTGGTCTTCTTAATTTTCATGTATGTGCATTATTTGTGGTCTTCAATTGTAAAAAGTATTGAAAGCTTGACACAAATATTATCGTTTTAGGCTCCTTTATTACCATGGGTACTACTTGGATTTTCGTTACTTCTCGGGAATGTAATATGGGTAGACTTAATCGGCATGGCTGTAGGACACATGTATTATTTTGCTGAAGATGTCTTTCCTCATCAAAGAGGCGGTTTTCGAATTCTCAAAACACCCCACATACTGTAAGTATTCAAAATTTGAGATTCATTTGGTGAAAAAGTGAATTTGAGATTTTTCTGTTCATCAGTAAAAAACTTTTTGACGAGCATCCCGAGGATTCAGATTACACCCCTCTTCCTGAAGACAGGCCTGGGGGTTTCGCGTGGGGTGGTCACGGCGCAGATATTCAATGAATCGTTATGAGAAATAAAAATTACATCAGCAGTCAAACAAATGTATGAATACATTTCAATTATCTTAATGTCTAGGAAAATTATAGAATGAAAGAGGAGGTTTCAAACAGATTTTCTATAAAACTCCCATATTTTATTTCAATGTAATGAAAAATTATACTTCTCTGATGAATGTATCTTACTGTGATTCAACTAAAGCTGATGGACTAAATTACTTTCACATGGCGAGATCATGAGTAATGACATGAGTTTCTTGAAGCCAGTGAGTTTGTACATATAGATAGTGAATTATATGTATTGAATGCAAATAGAAAATACAGTATATGTCGAATGTATTGAACCATCAATTATCATCTCAAAATTCAATGTTAATGATTTCTTTTCTAATGAAATTATTTTCATTTGCATTGTTATTGCCTGCTCATAACCACTCAACGAGATGTATTCAACCATTGAAAAAACAATTCGTTTTGATAATAAACCGTTTTTTCACATTATTTTATTTCCCACTTATCAATCACTATACCTGTACTTTTTCCAGTCGACATTAAAGACATTGTTTAATAAGTTATATAACAATGTTCTGATATTTCGATCAATATTGTTCTTGAAATTTGTCAAGAATTATAAAACCACATAGTTCGAGGATTACATTTGAAGTGAATAAATGCCAATTTTTGAGTATACCAGAAATCCAACAAATAATTAAACTTTTGTTTGATTGTGAATCAACAAGACTGAACGAATGGTAAGTATAGATCAATTTCTTTATCTTGTGAAATCAATCTATATAAATAGAAGTTATAATGCTAATGATGGAATGTGTCATTTTTTCTCGATATACAAGAATATTCATATATGACCTCGATAAGCTTAGACATAAGTAATGATAATTTAACGATAATAACTGTAAAAGAACATTAATTGTGTGGCTGATTAATTGAGAGCGGTAAATTAATTTATATTTATCTTCAAATTCTTCTATTTTATTTTTATGTTAAATAATATTATTTGATGATTGCTTGTGGTTGAAATAATGTTCACGTTAAATTACAGTAAATGCATGAATATGAGCTATAATACAATGATCGAGTGTTTTCATGTATATCAATGCAGAAAGAGTTTCACATAATATGGTACACATAAAATGAATTGATTAAATCGCCACTGTAGCTAACAACACCGTGATGTCATCTGGTTTACCTCCTGGAAGTCACAAGAATCATGAAATTGCGTTATTCATTTTTTCATTTCAATCAATATTATCACCGTATAATGTTCAACTTACCTATAGCATCGATCCCATTTTCCCTTGCACTTTGAGCGAACGGCGATAAGAAATTCCCATCAAATGCAAAACTACGAGCCATCCATGCTATCGTATTGGCTACGCTCTGTATTTTCGTGGGATCTCTTTCACCTTCAATTTTACACATTTCTGTAATAAGTAGCTGATCAGGAACATTATCGAAAACGCCATCTGTCGCCAAGAGAATGACGTCACCATTCTCAACTCCGAAGGTGGATGTGTCTGCAGATTCTGGACTATAAATTCATATCATGTAACAGTATTTAAATCACGAAAAGTATACCGAGAAAAAAATTTCGCAATTCAATTGAATTCGTATTTGAATGAATTCAATTAAATAATTGATTAATATATTTAAATATTCATTTTATTCCAAATAGAACACTCAAAAAAATACACATATATAACATAGAAGACAATTAAACTCAAATTTGATTTTTTATCAAAAATGATGAAAATCAGTAAAAATCAGTAGAAATAAATGAAATGTTTCAAACAAGGTAAGCATTAATTATTAATTTCATATACGCATTATTCGAATCAATTCGTTCAGCATTTGAACGAATTAGTTAATTTTATTCTGAAAAATTTTTTTCTCGCTGTAATAAAAAGAATTTACTTAGGTTATACCTATCACTGAGAACCAAATTCGAGTGCCCAGGTGGTGGTAGAGACAATTGAAATGGAGTATTGAAGTAATGTTGTTGCTCAGAGGAACGGTGAACAACTTCACCTTTACGTACAACTACGAAACCGCTGTCACCAATATTAGCTGCGTAAATGCAGCTTGTTTCTTTATTTAATACAATAACGCACGCGGTGCTGCTACCTAATACATAATGAAACTCTCTCTCTATATATATATTATATAACTAAAATTTATTTCCATAACATTATTAAGGCAAATAGCTTACCTTATAACTTACCCAATATTGGTTGCTTATTTTCTAAAAGTTCCCTGTAACTTCGCGCTAGTAAGCCAGCAGGTTCAGAGGGCACAAATTTCCCCATAGATACTAGTCGCTCACAAGTTCTCATCAGGAAGTTGGAAAATTCACCAGGGTCAATGCCATAGTGACGCCATCCACCTACACCATCGGCGACGCCTACAAAAAATTATTAAGAAACTGTATCTTGCTCTTAAAATAACAAATAAGTCGTAGAATGATTAAATCAACTTAGTATATTGCAACAACAAAAAAAATCAAATTTGGAATATTCCGAAAAAATATGATCAGATCTCACCTCATTATATTCGATTAAATAATGGTAAATCTGAATTTTGTCTTTATTACGTCAGATGTGATTTACCAGATATCTGGAATCAGATTTGATCATTTTTTTCTCGGAGTGATCGAAATCGTCAGCGATTCAAAACCAAAAATTATTCATCGTAAAATACTCAAGCTGAATAGATCATCTAACGGTAAATTCTCCAATTGTCATGTACATCATTTGTGGACAACTATTAATGTATCAAGCTTTATCAAAACTGAAAAATTACTATCAATTTTGTGGAGACATAAATACTGAAAGAAATTTTTGCGATGTAGAAATGGAAGTTTTCAACAAAATTTAGTGATTTATTCGGGAATGCCAAAAAATTGCATGTGCACATGTACGCAAATGTTCGTATACTGCAGTTCTATCTATTATTCTCTCCATCTTATGTACTAAGTTCTCTGATGCACAAATGAAGTAAATTGCAAAATATGGAGAATAAAACAGTAAACTCTCATTGTTTTTAGTCTATACCATTTGTCTTATAATTGTTGAAAAAGTTCACAAATTTTGTGTCGAAAATTTCTTCTCATGTACGTACAAAATAGCATTTATTTAAGTAGCTTAGTGATTTCATTTTCTAAGAAAATCCTGGTTAAATTTGTGTGTACATTTTCGTTATGTTTCAAATAATATGTCAAAAAATCGAAATCGATATTTTGTGCCAGCATTGTGAGATATTCGAAGTCAAAGGTCACAAAAATCCGATTTCCGCAAAAATCTTGGGTGCCAAGGTCAATCGAAATTATTTTAAAAATTCCTACACGAAAAATTTCATACATTGTCTTCGTTTTTGTCGCAGAGTGTAGAAAATATACAGCTCTTCAGATATTATAATAAATATTGAAATACAATTTATGCTAGCTATTTATGGTACGCCTGAATCGAAACACTCAATAGGTAATTACGAATATTTGAGTTGCGGTAAGTCAACGAAATTAAGTACAATAGTCAAATTTCCACCAATACCACCTACTACTGTGACAGCTTAGTGGTGTGTCTATGAGTATATTGTCAAGTATAAACCTGGCTAAGATATGAAACATTGATACTGAACAGTGGGATGGAAAATTAAAGAATGATATATTGAAACCAGTTACATCATACTATCAGAACTCAGCACACTATTAAACAAAATATTTTGTAGCTGCGTGAAAAGTTCTGGTGTGAGCTGTGGCTTTAGAAAATCTAGCCTACAATATTTCGTAGGTTGTAGTTATTGCCACTACCAGTTCCTATTCAAAATCTGCAAAGAAAGTGATGTAGCTTAAAATAATGATAATAATGTCGGTTTTAACATAGATACTAACATGAATATACTGTGTATCTTATTTGTACATATGGTGAAAATCGAAAATGAGGATGACGAAGATACCTGCAATTCATTTATACTAATCAATTACAAAATAGTTTTCAATCATTAACACGACTCAATTTTTTTATAAAATCGAAAATTCACCATGAAACGTCTCTACAGAAATTTAAGAATATATTATTTCGTGCATTATGAATATAAAACTGATGGGTTAGACCTACTGGGCAAACCATGTAAAAAAACCTGCCTTGCGTCTTCCCTTAGTGGTGGCGTGAAAATGAGTGCATAATTAATCAGTATCTTTTCCGTCAACGTTGTACAAAGAACAGTTAGTCCGACAAAGAAATTTATAGACTGATCCGAAATCAATGTCAATTTGGATACATTTCTCAGAACACTATAATAATGGTGCACATAAAAATTTAACTGACCAGGATATTTTCAAAAGATAAACCTAATATTACTGGGCTAAAATCTATAGTAATAGTAACTACCTATATTGAAGTGAGACATATACTTGCGTATCAGATACTGTCAGTACAAATGTATGTCATATATTTTCAAATCATAACATTCATAACTATGGTCCGAAATTCGGGGTAGTAATATTATATAAAAGATCATACATGAGATAACTATAGCCGTACGATTATAATCCATTAACTAATTTGAAAAAAGTATTTTTCAATGATAGTGTTTGAAGCTTACCGATCACTTCGAGAGCTTTAAATTTTCCACAAAACCAAGCATCATCTCCAAACTGCCCTCTTCTAATACGGCCTTCCGTGAAGTTTTTGGGAAAACCGCAAATACCTGAAACCAGCGATACTTCACGTTTTTTGGTAATAGTATGATCTGAGCAGGTAGAGTAATTTGATAGACCATTCCAAATAGCTCTTGAGATAAGTCTACCAGTCCAATAAATGGATTGCATTTTTTAAATTATGTCAACATATTCTTCGAGACATCTTTATGTTATTCACATATTCACTGGTTCAATTTTATATCGTATAATTTTTGTTGTAGTTGCACAATTATTAATGTTCGTGGTATTGACGTTATTTTGTTTACACTTGTTTAATATGTGACTGACACAACATACTTAAGTATTCAAGCCATTATGTTTTGCTTGGTTTTGAAATTTTGTTATAAGATACGCTTCTTTTGAAAAAATCTTTATGTTTCAACTATACATTCCCAGTTTCTCATTTATGTGTTTTATACCATACAAAATTTAGTACGAGTATCAGAAGTCCTACGCACCAAACGATGAACACGGTTATAAAATTGTCCCAGGGAGAGTTTCATTCGGTACCAACGACGCAGCGACCAGCGCATCTCCATTCGGGGCGTCATACAACCGTACTACTGAATATATATATGTATATGTTACGTCCTGGAACACGCGAATTATGGAGAGAGGCTTACCTTGATGTTGATTTCTCATTTGTAGTTGCCGCCTCTGCTTCTAGATTGGTTGAGGGCCAATCACTGCGTTGTTCGGAAGTATTTTGGTCGACCTTACTATATTTATTGTTTGTTTTGTTGAATTGTAGGAATTTTATTGTTCTTCGGAAAAGTAGATTCTTTTCAGAAACTAGTGGAATTGTGAAGATGGTCGTTAGCGGGTTGAAAATGAATGTTTTACGTGACACAGATTTGAACTTAATATTATTATTTATTCACTTAATTACACAAGAATGAAACTTTAATTAACGTCAAGTCACTTAACATTTAACTAATTAAAGATAATTCTATTTTTATCTATTTAATAATGTTTATAATACTAGAACTTATCTAATGAGAACTCCGATCGATTAATTTATTGTTTGTTTATTATTTTCAATTCATTTAATTTTAAGCGAAACAAATCGCGCACAATGTCACTCTCAGGTTTTTATTACTGAGCGAGAACTTTAACTTCGCTCGATTTTATTTAACCCCGGAAACGTGATGTACCGTTTGTACTTGAATAATAAAATTAATTTATTTTATAGATCAACTGCGAATTATTTATTATAAAACTTAGACTTCAAGTAATCTTGGATAGTTAATCGATCTGATGATTAGCGGAGAACTTTTCTTTTCGTTGATCGTCGGAGAACTAATCGATTTGATGTCTGACGGAGAACTGATTTTTCTATTTCAATTTAGTTCTTAGATGATGAAGTTTTAGATGAAAGGAGAAATCAAAGTTTCTCACGGTCCAAGTAACTTTATCATTGGTTGGTTTTATTTAAACAATTCCCTTTCCTGCTTTATTTTCATTCTATTTGATTCTATTGGTTTTCAAGATGAAATGGAAGGGATTTTATTTGATATAAGTAATTCTATAAGTGTTATGTTTAGTTTATATATATTTATTATAGTTATACACTTCTATTTTTTATTCGTGTATGTCATCCATATTTCATCGGGTACTTTCTTTGAGGTATATTATTTCTTATTTATTTCCCGAATGGTACCCTTAGTTTTATTGCTTTTCTTGGTATTTGATGGCTAGTGTTCTCATGAGTAGTGTTCTGTTTAACTTATGGATTTCGTTTCTGTATTAAGATATATATGTATAAAAAGATATTTATCTCAAATGTTTGACATTTATGTTTAGCGCATGTGCATTATTTAGAGTTTATAAAAGTGCATTTTCGGTTTAATGTTTATTTCTGTTATTTCTAAGAGCGATAGTGTTTGAATATTTATTATTTTGTTTGAGCTCTGATTTCAAGTGAGAGTCTGTTAGTTTTTCTCGATATTTCCTGGTATTCATTTTATACTGCTTTTATTTATTATAGCGTACGGTATATGTCAGTTCAAGTTTTTAGTTGCGTAATTAAATTATTTTATATTTCATACGTTAATTGCCTCGTTCGTTGAATGTTCATTAAATGTGTACAGATATTTAATTATTAATTAATTGAGTTTAATCGTCTAATTATTTGATAGGATTCTGTAATATCGATCGTAGTTCTCGTTTGTCTTACTTATAATATAGGTATAAACGTTATTTCTACCTTCGCTTGAAGTGTAGTTTCTTATAGTCTACTTATTCTATGCTTAAACATATATCCCTATACTGGGGATATAACTCATACATATTTAGTCAATGTAAGGTCGGGTAACACTAGGCGAACGAAGACGAAAGAATTTGCCACCAAGTTGAACTGGCGACTGAAAGTTATTTTTTATTATTTTTTTATAAACAAATCCTTTGTTTGTCATTTGTTCTTATTTGTTCGTTAAAAACCATTATTTGGTCGATTATTGTTTATTTTTAAAAAATTATACAAAATTTTTTTTATAAGTTGGCGTAATGTGCCTCTAATTTAACTTTTTTTTTTTAATCGAAAGATTTTTTCTTTATCATTTGTTCGAATAATCAAATTGTTTGTTCGAGTGTCGTTTTATTTTTATTTATTTTTTTTCATAATTGATCGATATATTTTTAATAGTCACAGCGCATGCGTCAGTGTTACGTCTTGAGAACACGTGGACTCGTGAGAGAGACTTACTTGGGCGAAATATTCTGTGTTCCGTGATAGGTGTCTCTGCCGGTAAATTGTTGAGGCATAGTATACTTGACTGTTACTAACTACTCTAGTCACTAAAAATATAAAATTTTCTAACTCGGCAAACTTCAATGCAATTACAACTGCTACATTCATACCACATCAATTACCTACGCTAGCGCCATTTTGGAGGGTTTTTGGACTATTATTTACTGCTTGCAGCTGGATATCGTTCGACAATTATATTCGTTAGGTAATTGGTGCACCCATCTACCTCAGCTTAAATAATTAGTTGGTAGCATCTTCCACTTCAAAAATGAGGCCGCCACATTCGACAAGTACGAGTAACGTTTTCTTTATGAAACTAACTTATCTTCCATTATCGATTAGTTCGTCGAAATGCCGTCAGTGTCGCATGACCAAAGTAAAATCTCAATAATATCCATGATTACTCCCTCTATGTTATCTGAGTAATGGCACCACTCTATTTTTTGCTCAACTATTTAGATTAAAAAAAAAAAAAGGAACGTTGAACGTTTGGCACTACTGTAACTGTAAGTCTGTAACCCTTCCACTTATTCCCATTGGGATGGTCCGATGGTCAGTTGGTCACTTTCTGACTTATTTATGTAATTAGATGAAAGTTCATAATATCTGTAGATTCGAAAAATTTTGATATTTTTTTTGAGATATAATTTTTTCATGAAATCAATCAACTACTCATATAATATTCATTAACTTGCTGAAAAATATAATATTTCAAAGAAATATATACGTCACAAATAAGGGCAATCTTGTAATTATGATTTATTTATAATATTCTCCACACGTGAACTCATTACTCACTGAGTTTATTGAAGTTAAGTAATCAAAATTAATTAACAGAGAATTTACTATTTATCAAAAGTATATAACTGTTTCCGCAAATTTATTGACTTTTTCTGTTGATAAGTTTGGATAAAAATCGGTATTGCAAAATGAAGAAGAAGGTACGTACATCGGCAGTGAGATATTAGATAAAAATATTTCAATAATCAAGTAATTGAGCCTAATACCAATCATTATTTGTTATTATTAGGTATTATTGATGGGCAAAAGTGGGTCTGGAAAGACGAGTATGAGGAGCATAATTTTTGCTAACTATATTGCTCGTGATACCAGGAGGTTGGGTGCTACAAGTAAGCTTATATAAATATATATGATGTCTTGTCATATTTAGCTGAAATTTTATTTATTTTCTTCATATCCATGTTTACAGTCGATGTTGAGCACAGTCATGTGAGGTTTTTGGGAAATTTGGTACTTAATCTATGGGATTGTGGTGGTCAAGAAGCTTTCATGGAGAATTATTTTGCGTCTCAAAGAGACAATATATTTCGAAATGTTGAAGTGTTGATCTATGTTTTCGATGTTGAATCAAGAGAGCTTGATAAAGATATGCATTACTATCAAAGTTGCTTAGAAGCTATATTGCAAAACAGTCCAGATGCTAAAATATTTTGTCTTGTTCACAAAATGGATTTAGTCCAAGAGGATCAAAGAGATATAATATTTCGAGAACGGGCTGAAGATTTAAAGAAATTGAGTCTTCCGCTTGAGTGTACCTGTTTTCGGACAAGTATATGGGATGAAACTTTATACAGGTAGTTTAATTATGGTATTATTATTTGAAATTTTGTGAAATCGTGTAATTTTGTTTTCTTTATTTAGAGCATGGTCTTCAATTGTTTACATGTTAATACCCAATGTTAAAGAATTAGAACAGAGTTTGAAACAATTTGCTAATATCATTGACGCAGACGAAGTTTTATTATTTGAAAGAGCTACATTTTTGGTTATCAGTCACTGCCAAAGAAAATGCCACAGAGATGTACATCGCTTTGAGAAAGTATCAAATATTATCAAACAGTTCAAGTTGAGTTGCAGGTATGAAATTCGAAGAGTTACCTACTCATTTTAATTGTCAATTTAATTTTTATTGTTCTTTATTTATAGTAAACTTGCATCTCAATTTTTGAGCATGGAGGTAAGAAATACAAATTTTGCAGCATTTATTGATGTATTCACATCTAATACGTATGTGATGGTTATTATGTCCGATCCTGGAATTCGTAAGTATATTTTAACAATATTGTATATTGAATGAATGTTAAATATAGATCAATAAATAATTAAAAACTGCTTCATAGAAAAAGTTCGATGAATTGAATTCATTTTAGCATCAGCAGCGACGTTGATCAATATACGAAATGCTCGCAAACATTTTGAAAAGCTCGAAAGAGTGAGTCAAAATTCAGCTTTAAGTGGATAGAATCCGAGATACACAACTATCTGAATTCAAACTTTGAATTTATTTTGGTATACTTTATGACTTAGCTAAAAGTTGGATAAGGAAAATTTTGGAGGTAATATATTTCATGTATTCTGGTACGCCATTGCAATCTGATCATAATGCTCGAATATTTGTATAATATAATATGAATACATAATCAACTTTGAATTGAATGAAGAAATATGAATTAAACTTTTAATTGAAATTTTGAAATATTAAGAGTCAATTGAGACTGGTAATTATGCTGATATAGTGATGAATCTCAACCAACTTAATAATATCCATAAAGAATAAATTTATTCACATGAAATGTAAGAATAAGTTTTCAGCAATTTGGGTATTTTCTTGTGGTTGAAACGTTTTTGAATATCTATATACATTATACATCCTTTGAATTAGTTTTAGGTGATTAAATATCTATATGCATACGTATTTGTCTGTGAGCTGTACATATGTATAGAATTTGCAATATAATAGCATCATTTTGTGAATTGATAATGAAATTTCAAAAATACATATTTCAAAATAATGCGCGGATAACTTGAACCATTCTTCATGATTCATGTTTTTGATAATCAAATTTAAGTTAATCTAGATATTTTCTTCAATTTTGATTTTCATATACACTTCTCCGTTATATTCTATCACATACATAATATTTATATTTAACCAAAATATGCACTTTGTCAAACACATTCGAAAGATTGTGACACTTCAGATTAAAAGACGCGAAAAATTATTTACTAACGCTATAGTATCAACATTCAACTAGGAATTCGGAAAAGCGACAACGATATTAAAGTTCATATTTGAGTTCTTGAAGCCATTTGTGTTCTAAATATCAGTCTCATTTTTTTTTATCCTTAATGTAGGATTGGTAACATGTATTCTTCAAATGAATTATGATTATCAGCATAATGTACAACTATGTCGTTTCTCTTCATTTTAATGTTTATTTGTTAAATTATCTTAATATGAGAAAATAATACTTCAAAGTAATTTTTAATGCTGTTGTTATCCATCTGACAATCAGACGAATATTTATTTTCTATTCGTTCAACATTCGGATGAAGAGAATTTATCCACTCGTTAGATAATGTATAAATTAGAATTGAGGAAGGAAAATCACTCAATAATATCAAATTTATGAATTTTGCATATGTGATAATTCTGACCCTGAACTTTTTAGTCATGAATATTCAAATATGAATAATCTTAAGACGGAAAAAAATAAGGATATGAAACGGAATCTATAATTATGATAACAGAATTATTTTTTATGCAGAAGTGTTTCTTTTGGAATAATTAAATGACGAATATATTACAATGATAACTTTTATATCGGGTTTACATAATTTTCATCATTATTTATTGAACATATTTTTATTTCTATGAAAATTTAATAAATCTTAGATTATGCCCCTTCTAAAAAATAGAAAAACTATTCTCAACTTCACATCTATTCAATGGTTGAAAGTAATGGTTTTGCCAATCTGGTGATAAGCATTGATATTTCTATTACTAAGTATTAGAAATATTACTATTATGAAGCGTTGTCAGTCGAATAAGACATGAATATGTCCAATTGTCGAAAGTTTAGCGACTTTAAATTTGTAATGTTATAAATGAAGTAATAGTAATGTAATTCTGAGATGTGATATGTACAAAATACACAATATGAAATTCATAATAACGAATTATGAAATATTGTGGATCAGTATATTAAATTTAAATTCCCCGCGTCCGAACTTGGTGAATGGCGGATCCACATGTACTAGCTACTTTCACACAGTCCTTGATGGTAATGGAAACTACAGTGAATTTTAATATTAAATTTCACAATATTTTAATTCAATTACTTAATAGTACATTAATCATCGATTTTCTTTCGAAATATGGATCGAATCTTGAAGGGAATTATGAAGTACAGGTGTTGTCATAGAGAGGGAATGGTTAAGAAATTCCAACAAGTTCGAGATCATCCAGAAGTGAGTATAATAATTGACCGTGTTCAAATATTAGTTCTTTAGATTATTCACTATTGATATGTTAACTAAATATAATTATTGACACATGTACACATATTTGACATGATATAAAGCAATGTATTCTATACTATAAATTTCACGCGTTTTTAGGGCAGAATTATTACTTTATATTCAACATATTTCTGATAATAATATTCTGTCCAACACTATTTTACTTGAAAAACGAAAAGAAAAAATAACAGTACTGTCAAACCAACAATCATTTTGCCTCTAAATACCATTTTCTTCAAGCGGGGAAGCGGTGCCCCTATTACATGAGTTATTTAGTTTATTTCGTTTCCTTTTCTATATTTGTCTTTGTTTTCTTGTGTGTTAAACGTGTGCGCAGCACTTATCATAACAATCAGCGGAAGACAAAGTTTATCATCTGAGAATTTGCTTTTGGTTAAGGCTACGTATGAATTATGTAATACACATCTTTATGTCTGTTACTGTGGAGAATAGAAAAAATCATGTGGTTCAAGCAATCAACGTAAAAATAGATTTTTAGCTCAAAAAAATTCTATTAAAGCTACATATTAAATACTAAAAAAATGAAATTATAAGCGGTGCGTAAGTCTGATGTACACTAGAAAATTATAGGAAATTTTTCAAATACCAGTGAAGTATCATATAAAAAAATTCACTATGATGAACCCAATGAATATCGTTATTATAATTAATTTTGTTTTTAAAGTAACACTAAAAATAAGTAACAAATAATTGCAAGAGTTAAATTACAACATTATGATTACTACAGATGATGTCAATGAATAAAAAACGTGTATTTCATGGAAATTCATGGTTTTTTTGATGGAATGAATCTTCATTCGCTTGTAACTTTTTGGATTCAATTTTTTTTTTTGGAATATCTAAAATTATATCCCCGATTGGGTAGGTAAAATTTCTGATAGGAGATGGCAAGCTCAAGAGTGGGTTCCACTAAGCGACCACAACGACCACGCTCACGATCACAGTTTTCCCCATTCCACTTGATTGTGAGCGTTACAATCATGAACTCGAGTGGAACGGCGGTTGGGTCGTTTCGAGCGTTTGTTATATCCCCAGTATAGGGATATATGTTTGAGCATAGAATGAGTAGACTATAAGAAACTATTATGTGTAGTCACTTAAAGCGAAGGTAAAAATAACGTATATAACTATATATATATAAGTAAGATAAACGAGAACTAAGATCGATATTACAGAATCCTATCAAATAATTAGACGATTGAACTCAATCAATTAATAATTAAATATCTGTACACATTTAATGAACATTATAATTAACGTATGAAATATAAAATAATTTAATTACGCAACTAAAAACTAGAACTGACAAATACCATACGCTATAATGAATAAAAGCAGTATAAAATGAATACCAGGAAATATCGAGAAAAACTAACAGACTCTCACTTGAAATCAGAGCTCAAATAAAATATAATATGAATAAATATTCAAACACTATCGCTCTTAGAAATAACAGAAATAATCATTAAACCAAAAACGCACTTTTATAAACTCTAAATAATGCACATGCGCTAAACATAAATGTCAAACATTTTAAATAAATATCTTTTTATATATATCTCAATACAAAAACGAAATCTATGAGTCAAACAGAACACTACCCATAAGAACACTTGCCATCAAATATCAAGAAAAGCAATATAATTAAGGGTATCATTCGGGAAATAAATAAGAAATAATATATCTCAATGAAAGTACCTGATGAAATATGAATGACATACACGAATAAGAATTAGAAGTATATAACTATGATAAATATATATGAAATAAACATAACACTTATAGAATTACTTATATCAAATAAAATCCCTTCCATTTCATCTTGAAAACCAATAGAATCAAATGGAATGAAAATAAAGCAGGAAAGGGAATTGTTTAAATGAAACCAACCAATGATAAAATTACTTGGACCGTGAGAAACTTTGATTTCTCCTTTCATCTAAACTTCATCATCTAATAACGAAATTCAAAATAGAAAAATCAGTTCTCCGTCAGACATCAAATCGATTAGTTCTCCGACCATCGCCGAAAAGAAAAGTTCTCCGACTTAATTAAACTAGGACAGAAGTAATCTCTGAAACATCAACTTGTAAGAAAAAGTTCTCCGCTAATCATCAGATCGATTAGCTATCCGAGATTACTTGAAGTCTGAGTTTATAATAAATATCGGAATAAATAATTCGCAGTTAATCTATAAAATCAATAAGTTTTACTGTTCAAGTACAAACGGCATATCAGGTTTCCGGGGCTAAATAAAATCGAGCGAAGTTAAAGTTCTCGCTCAGTATTAACAATCCGAGAGTGACATTGTGCGCGATTTGTTTCGCTTGAAATAAAATGAATTGAAGATAATAAACAAACAATGAATTAATCGATCGGAGTTCTCATTAGATAAGTTCTAATATTATAAACATTATCAAATAGATAAAAATAGAATTATTTTTAATTAGCTAAATCATAAGTGAATAAATAATAATATCAAATTCAAATCTGTGTTACATAAAACATTCATTTTCAACCCGCTAACGACCATCTTCATATTTTCACTAGTTTCTGAAAAGAATCTATTTTTCCGAAGAACAATAAAATTCCTACAATTTAACAAAACAAACAATCAATATAGTAAGGTTGACCAAAATACTTCCGAACAACGCAGTGATTGGCCCTCAACCAATCTAGGAGCAGAGGCGGCAACTATAAATGAGAAATCAACATCAAGGTAAGCCTCTCTGCATAGTTCGCGTGTTCTAGGACGTAACAGCCTTACTATAATCAAAACTGGTGGCAGCGGTTACCGGAAATTAGTGATTGTGACCTTTTAGTGGTGAAAATTAAAACAAGTAAACAGTGAAAAAGTGAAATCATCCTTCGAACAATAAAAATATATCGATTACAAAGTGTCTATATGATAAATTGAACAAAAAGTAAATAATTAACACACTGTTTAAACTAAATGGTGCAACCAATAAATATCAGAGTGTTTCCGAATAGTGTGCCTTACTAAAATTAAAACTAGACTTCAAAACAGTCGTCAAGTGAATATAAACAACATCTGTGACCCGAGGCCGATAAGGATCATCGACCGCAGACAAGTGGGAGAATAAACAGAGGATCAACCATCGCAGATACAGGCATCCCAAACTACAAGTCTACAACATCATTGATGTTAATAATAGAAATAATTAGTATATAAGTTATTTTATAACATTGTAAAACCAAAAATTTAAAAATGGCCCAAAATAATCAAACGTTAGGGGATGGCACTATACAAGGTGCTAGCAGTGCAGATAATACCTTATATAGAACGGCAAATCAAACAAATACAAATAATGACCTGAAATCTTTTCTCAAATACGTACCAAATTTTGACGGTACAGAAGAAGGGTGTACCACGCGTGCATTTGTCATTTGTTGCGAAAAAATGAGAGAGTTCTTACCTCAAACCAATGAGGAAAATATAGTTTTTGCATTATTGAGTAAATTCAAAGGACGATACGCCGCAAAAATAATTGTAGAGAAAATTAAAACGATAGATAATCTAATTGCTTTCACCCGCTCACAATTTGAAAGTCCGCCTGTACCATATACCTATAGAATAGTAAATTTTAAATCATTTTGACAAGGGCATAAATAAAAAGTAGCTATATACGGAAATAGAGTAAAAGATTTATTGTGCGAAATAGTAGACGACATAAACCAGTCAGAAGTAGATAATGAGGAAGAAAGAGAGAAATTCGTCACAGAAGTGGCAGTAAGCGGATTTTTAAAAGGTCTCCGACCACAATATGTTAGGCTATTAAAAAAAATGAAATTCGAAAAATTAACATTCGCGATAAAAGAAGCAATAGAAGCGGAAACTCTTTGCAATGAATTGCCTAACCTAGCAATGGAGAATAATGCAGCATCGTGCTTTAATGTACAATATGAAAGAAAACAGAATACACAACCACAAGACAGAAATAAAAAAAACTGCAATTACTGTAATCGAGTAGAACATGACTGGAGTGAATGCAGAGTTAGAAAAAAAGATAATGATTTAAAATATGGAAATAATCGAAATAACAGCAATACAAATAAT